>JADRCC010090613.1:0-11549 GCA_019843855.1 Hylomyscus alleni
TTTCTTTCTTTCTTTCTTTCTTTCTTTCTTTCTTTCTTTCTTTCTTTAAGCATACAATACATCTGTTGGAATTGCTAAGTTGATAAGACTAGCCTCATACACAAGATAGATAATTTCCCTACTTCAACCTACTAAATGTTGGGTGTTACCATACCAATGGAACACTGGAAATGGCCTTACCACTGTTCTGTGTTATCTAATTTCTTCCCCTTCCCCCCCTTCATTTTTCTCAAACAAAATTTCTTAATTTTGACTCAAGAAGTTTTGGAGATTTCCCCATTGGTTTGAATATTTTATGTCATCATTTACATATATTTAGAAGTCCAAAGAATTCTGTTTCTCTGTGTGCTATGGGCATAATTCATGAGTGATGTGAGGACCTGAGTTATTATTTTTTGTACATGGAAGAAGTAGAAAATTAATTCTCCCATATCACCTTCTAATTTCCAGATGCATACCATAAAAAACACATGCACCATTACCTACTCATTCGTAAATAATTGTAATAAAATTTTTAAGTAAATAGTACTTTCTTGATATTTTTATTTTTTCACAGATTTTCATCTTTTTCCATTACATAGAAATATTACACATGCAATATTTCTTAAAATGTCAGTTCTCAACAACAGAAGTGGCCATTACTTGTCACTGACTGTCAATTGGAAATATTTGAATTTTCAACTCTAATCATAATGTAGGTCAATGTGGTTTCTAAATTCATCCATCAATTGTCAAATTAGCCTCATCTCAGTACTAAAAGAGAACTTTGTGTGGAACGTATTCCTAAATGTGGTATTTGTATTTAGTTTAAACATATAAAGGTTTATTGCAACATAAAAGGTATTTTCCTTCACAAATTCCAATCATATAAATTTTCTAATTTAGCAGGAATTAAAAGCAAAGTAAATAGGTGGATACAGAATTTGATCTTTGCTTTAAGGTGCTGTGCTTTGTTATAAAAACAGCAATAGGGGAAATAACTTGGAAAAAAGTTACAATGTCTACTTCATCAAGAGAATAATGTGAATGCAAACAATTTCAAATGAAAATTGTTACAGTGCTCTGTTAGTTATTTCAGGTACAGTGTTTTCAATAAGTGCTTAATGAAAGCCTTTCTTGAATGCCAGATATCTAAGAGAATGACTGATAAAATGGATATTGTATTTGAATTTAACCAGGGATTCATCCTATTTTTTGAACGTCACTTTACAATAATGAACTAGTCCTTCTAAATGAACTTAGGGATTGCTAAAGGTTTTTATGTATCATTCCCACAACCCACATTGAAGTTTAATTGTCCTTTTATAGTAGTAAAACAATTAGACAAGAGGGAATTAGGTGTAGACTTCATTGAAGCATGTTAAATGCTTGCGTGAAATTCTCATAAAAAAATACAAACCTCACACTATAAAAATACCAAGGGGCATCAAGTACATGTTTATGCAAGTAATATAAATCATGACATACGTAAGTTCAATTCTCAGAGACACTTTTAGGAGCCCTATCCCATGAATCAACTTTCCAAAATAACTTCCACACAGCAAACTAGAAGGATATGTTTTTCTCATAGGTATTTATTTCTGTTAAATTGGATTTTGTCTCTTTAAAAAATTATTTTCTAGTTCTATCCATTTGCCTTGAAAAATCATGATGTTCTTGCTTTTAATAGCTGAGTCTTTCATTGTGTAAATAGACCACATTTTTCTGAATCCTTTCTTGGTTTAAGGATATTTGGGTTGCTTCCAGTTTCTGACTACTACAAATAAAGCTACTATAACATAGTGGAGCACAAGTCCATTGGGGTATGGCGGAGCATCTTTTGGGTATAAGACCAATAGTGATATAGCTGGGTCTTCAAGTAGAATGATTTCCAACTTTCTAAGAAACCACTAGATTGATTTCCAGAGTGATATACAAGTTTATAATCCCACTAACAATGGAGAAGTGTTCTCTCCTTTCTCCACGGATTTGCCAACATGTGCTGTCACTTGAGGTAACCAAGCCCCAGAAGGATATACATGGCATGTACTCACTGATAAGTAGATATTAGCCAGAAGTTTCAGAATACCCATGAAACACCCCACAGACCTAAAGAAGTTAAACAAGAAGGAAGGCTCGAGTGAGGGTGCTTGAATCCCATTTGAAGGGGGAATAAAAGAGTCATGAGAGGCAGAGGGAGGGAGGGATCTGGGTGGGTAAGGGGAGGGCAGGGAGAATAAAGGGACAGATCAGGCATAGGGAGACACAGAAGAGAATCCTAGAGGGCCAGGAGCAGCTGCCAGGGGTCAGGGGTGGGATGATTCTCTAAGAAGTACCAGAGACCCAGAATGAGGGAAGCTCTCAGGAGTCAACATAGGTGACCTTAGCAGAAATGTCCAATAGTTGTCACCTGAAAAGACCAGTAGTCACCAAGGACCCTCAGGGGAGGGATGGGGACATCCACTCACCTACAAAACTTTTGACCCCAAATTAGTCCTGTCTAAAAGAAATTCAGGGACAAAATGGAGCCAAGACTGAAGGAATGGCCAACCAGTGACTGGCCCATTTTGAGGCCCATCCCATGAGCAGGCCCTCTGAGAGGCTCTACCCAGCAACTGGCAGAAAATGATACAGATACCAACAGACAAACTTTGGACTGAGGTCAGGGACCACTATGGAAGTGTTAGGGGAAGGATTTAAGGAAATGAAGGGGAATGGCATCCCTATAGGAAGACAGTGTCAACTAATCTGGATCCCTGGGAGCTCCTAGAGACCTAGCCACCAACCAAAGAGTATACAGGGGCTGGTCTGAGGCCCAGGGCACATATGTAGCAGAGTGCTGCCATATCAAATCCAGCAGAGACTTGATGTACCAGGTTAGAGGGATACAAGGGGGTGACCTCTCAGAGGCAAAGTAGAGGGGGGATGAACTCTGTGAGGTGGGACGAGGGGGGGCAACATTTGGGATGTAAATAAATAATTAAAAATATTCTTCTGAGATTATCATATAATTCCATTTCTCTTACATGGCTTCAAACTGTCCCATGTTGTAGGGATATGGAGTCCTGCCACCCCACCACAGGGCATGGCTGCTGGGGAGGCAGGACAAGGGAAGTTGACAGTGTTTACCCCACACTGTCACCACGTGGATATTGGGCGATTGGGAAGCCATGGCATCCAGGGATGGGAAGCACAGTCTTAGTCATGAGCCAGTTGGGGGGTACCTGGGCAGACTGGGACTGTCTGGTTCTTAGACTCTTGGACACCCTGGCACCACTGGAGGTGCAGAAAACCTGAGAATAGAGTGGGGGCCTACTGGCTAGCTCTAGCCTGAGCTGGGATTGGGGGCAGTTCCAGTTGCTCCCATGGGAAGAGTCTTTGGCTTGTTGGCAGTTGGCTTGGTCTTGGTCTTGGCTGCCATGGCTGGGAACACAGAAAGTCCTTCTAAAGGAGATTTGAGGCAGCTCTATAGGCAAAGGCCTTCTCTGTGGCTCCCCACAGCAGACCCATGGTTTGAAGGCATTTATTGTCATAGCAGAGTGGATGAGTAAAACCATACCCCACTTCTCAGGGTGAGTCTGAGGTCAAATACCTTTTGCAGGGAGGAGTGTCTGGGAAGGAAAGCTTATTGGCTAAGCCCTTCAGGCCTTTAGGTACCTCACTAAAATGGAGATCTGTCTTGAGCTTATATGACCACAGGTCAAGTTCTCTACATGTGGAGGGGCTTGGAGCACTGACCTTATGTGAATGATGGCCACAAACCTATGGGGGCTGGGGGAGCTGTGGCTAGTGACAGGGCCTGGTGATCGGGAATCAGGCGAAGTGCTTCAGGAGTCAGTAGGGCTTCTAGCCTTAGCACAACCAGGAACCAGGATCCAACACCATATAGTTCTTCATGTTGTCTTTCAAGTCGTGCTTCTTTATTTAAATAATTGTTGTTACGTACATACATGTGGATACATATTTACAAATTTATAAATGTATTTTTGAGAATTTCATATGTATTTCAATGATCTCTTATCTTCAACTCCTCATATGCTCCCAACTGCTTTTCAAATTCATGGCTTCTTTTTCTCTTAGTATTATTTTTCTATTAATTGGTGTTTTAATTCTGATAACTTCATATTATATTAATATTTTAATATTGATATATAACTAGTTACAATACTCCTTTTATAATTTTTTATTTCCCCCTCATTTTATTCCCTCCATCTTCTTCCATGTTCCCTTATGCCTCCTTGAATTCATGATATCTTTTCTTTTAATAATAATATAATTATTATTTTTTCTACCAATAATCATTTCAATGATTATATTAACTTTTAATATAATTATATACTTAATTACTATATTATATAATTGCTTATAATAAAATTAAATTTTAATCAAATAATTACTATTTAATTGAATAATTAATATTTATTATCAGCAGATTATTTAATAATAATAATATTGTTATTGTAGTTCAATTTACCTATCCATTATTTTGTGCATCTACTTACATAAATATGAAAATATAATGTGCTAAGTCTATTTAGTATTGCTTGTATTTAGATGTTTTCTGGGGTGATCAGTGGGTAATGGATGACTAATTAGGTGACTTACCCCTCCCTCTCTTAGCAATAATTTTATTTGTACCTCTTCTTCAAGGAGTGCCTCATCCACACTGGCATATGAACTGGCATTGCTACTCATCAGTCAGATATTTGTTAAGTATTCATTCTGTTGGTATATTATTGGTGCTGTTTTCCTGTCATCTCTAGGAGACAAAGCCTCAAAGCTGACTTCCTGGTCCTCTGACACAGACATTCTTTCTGCATCCTTTTCTACAATGTTTCCTAAGTCTTGTTGCAGGGTTTGGTTGATGATTATCTACCGAGACTAGACCCTGCATGACTAGTTAGCATCTGTATTTTGGGAAGTTATAACACTCACAAATGAACTCTATCTGCTGCAAATATAAGTTTCTTTGATGATGCATAAGAGATAGATATTTGTTTAGGAGTCTCATTTCCTATATTTTTATAATATTTAAAATGTGGCCCACAAAACTGAGAACTATATTTCTTTTTATAATTAGAATTGTTAAAGACAATATTCAAATAGATAGTATTTGAATATTGCCTGAGAAAAACAATGCCTGAGATTCAGTTGTAGAATTTTCCTTTTAAGTAATGATAAGTATATTAATAAAGCAAATATAATTTTTCTATAAGGAAATTAGGCTATGCAGAGAAAACCTGTTGTAATTTCCCATATGGTAAATCAATACAGTGCAATTATTGAAAAATAACACTTTTCCAAATAACAATGCTGAAATGAGAAAATACCACATCACAGGCTAAATGGGAAATATTATCTCATCGTGTAATAGTGAGTATATTAAACATGGAAACTACTGTCTCATCGTGTTATAGTGAGCATATTAAACAAACAATTATTACTTTTCATTGAATTATACTTAACCTACACCGTGTGCATACTCAAAGTGTATGATCTAACACGTTTTGATTTACATGCATATTTGCTAATTACTATATTCCTAATAGTAAGCATGTGTGATAAACCTTCAGACTTCCTTCTTCCTTTATATAGTTTTTGTTTTATTACTTCTGTCTGGTCTTCCCTATATTAGTTGAGTTCCTTTCAATATGAACAAATTCATTTTTCTGTATTGTTATAGAGAGAATACATTTTGTCTGGCATCTTTAACTTTGTCCAGTTATTTCCAGACTTACTTATCTTGTAATATATACCAAAATTTCATCAAAAATATTTATTTCTAATTAATATTCAGTTTTTTAGACATGATATTTAATTTTTCATAAGCTTAATGGTGGCTTGGAATTGTTTTTCTTTTTTGTTATTTATTTTGCAAAACAAAACAAAACAAAAACATTCATATATACTCTACTATATTTTGGGGGTATTGGTATTATATTTATCTCAGTACAGTAACAAAACATGAGTAAAGTTTAAAGAAGTAAGATAAGTTATACTAAATTTTGCACGGCATCATGATGGATAATGTAAAGGTATGTGACATTGTGTTGAGAATGTGTTTATTTGGTTTGGTAGATATGTTAGATTAAAATTATGTTCTAATCTCAATAGAAGTTTATAGGCACATTGGAGTATGTGATTCTTAGAAGCAAGGGAAAGATTTTAAAGATGAAGATAAAAAAATTGAATGAGTTTGATTCTCTACCATGAAGAATAATTATGAAATAAATGTCATCATAGTATGAGGGAATTAATGTATATCCACAGAGTCACTTAAATTCCTAGACTTAGATATAAACTGGATTAATCTTTTTTATAATATATAGAGACTATATTATTTTACATTATCTTTGCTTTTTCCAAGACAGTGTAATATCTTAGATAATTTAATTCTGAATCATAAAACCAAAAATTAGTTCCTTTTGTATTTTTGCTTTAATAAATGAATTGGGCAATTTTCTGTATGACTTGTGTCTCCTAATAATATAAGGAGACACACACATAATGTCTCACCAACATGACTGCATAAGCCTTAGCTGAACAACAGCGATATACATGATACAGTGGCCAGTGCAAAGAACACGAGGTCTCGAACCTACAGAAATAACCATAGGCAACCTCAAGATGTGGAAAGCAGAAGAAATGTTCTTTCCTAGGGCAGAACAAAACAATTGGTTGTTTCATACCAAATGATCATCCCTGAGAAAATATAAATACAAGTATTATTGTGCAGGCTGAGCAGATTATATTAGAAACATCTCTGTGTATACACATATTCATGTAACAACTAATGAAAAAGAGGCCATGAATTTGAAGAGAGCCGGGAGGAGTATAAGTGAGAGCCTGAAGAGAGGAATGGAAAGAAGGGATTTATGTAAGTATAAACTCAAAAATAAAAGAAATAATTAAAATAAAGGTTCATAAGAAATAGTTATAAAAAGAGAATTAAAAGTAACTATATTAGAAATGTTATATGTAATGTGTGCGATCACACATTAAATATGAATAGTCATGAGTCTGTTAACATTTTGTTATACTATGCTTATTTTAGTGTTATAAGAATACTTTAAATTTTATTAAATTTTAATTTTAATAGGTAATTTAGTCCATACTATGCATTATTTATACTATACATTTTTAAATATTCTACATAAGTAACATTACTGTATTATAACATTTTTCCACTTTTTTGCTTAATTTTGGAATTGTAAAGCAAAAATCTCAAATAAGCTCAATAGAAGAAAGAAAAAAAAAAAAAACCAAGGATTAGGAAGAAAACGTGAAAGAAAGCTAGTTTAATGTGTGTAGAGATTATCCGGAGACAAGCAGAGGATTGAGATCATTTCCTTAAAGACACCAGTGTCTTTACTGCACTATTTTTGGCAATGGAAATTAGTGTAATTGCATCACCAAATAATAAAATAGTAAATAGTAATTTTGTTACTATTTAACTACAAAGCAATAAAATTATACATTTAATAATAAACTGTGAAACCACAGTTGAGTCCTAAGGGGTATAACTTCCTAAGTAGTTAAGTTGATTCGTGCACAATAATATTGTTCCTCTTGCCTTGTATTTTATTGGTATTACAGTTGCAGCATACTTTATAAATAAACTTGAACTAAGATTAATGCCCCAGATATGAGATCAGATTGGAAAACTAAAAGATTTTGATGTATTTTCTAGCCTTTAGCAAATAATGCATCTTTTCTCTAGGGTCTTTAAGTCTGCTTTTACTTTATAATAATTAACCGCTGAGGTATTTGCTATACTGTGGTGAATTTCTGAGGAAACATACTTTTTGTAATAATGGGGAAGTGGTGTGAGCTCAAGCAAACTTCTCAGAAACTTGCTTTAGCTTTTGTTTTAACAAGTGCGATAATTGAAAAGTGACTTTTTCTGGAGGTTCATAAAGTAATTTATATAGGGTAATTATTAAAAATATAGTGCTGTACTAAATAGGAACCTCAATCATAACACTAAAATTAGAAAAATGCAATCTTTGAGTAACTACTGATTATAGAAAAACTATTGTTGAAGTAACTACTGATTATAAGTTAATGTTCAGATGAAATTAAAAACTAATTGGGCTACTTGTTATAAAATATATATTTGTTAATAATACATGACAGTGACCAATAATTTGTATACCAATAGCCTTGGGAATAAGTTTTGGCTAATATTTAATAACTAAGTAAGATAGGTTCTACTACTACCTCAATTTTTTCTGAAATCAAAGTCTATACACATTTTCCCTTTAAAAATATCGGTAAATCCTTGCAATTTGAGGGCATATTGTGAATTCAAAACCAGTCTCAGCTGTGTAGCAACATTATGTCTCAAAAAAACCACAAAACAATAAAAACACCTTTAGGATTAATTTATCTGAATGTATTAGAACATTGCACTTAGAAAAATTTCTGCTTCAATGATTCATAAGTTGAATAACAGTCAGATATGGTGGCCCGGGCCTGTAATACCATTACTCTGGAGCAAAAGACAGCAGGAAATCAAGATCAGCTACAGGCAGTTACAGGCCAGCTTGGTCTATGTGAGACACTATCTCAACATTACAACAACAATTCAAAGAAATGATAAAAGTTGGTAATAATAAGAAGGAAAGGAACAGTGGGATGACTCAACTATTAAGCGTGCTTGGAGCTCAGCCCAATGATCTGAGTGTTAGTAAGAGACCAGGTCCCTTTGAGTTGTCTTCTGGCCTCTGTATAAACACCATGACAAATGCACGTGAGCTTGGTAGGTAACTAAATGGAATAACTGTATTTTTTTAAAGAACACAAGCAAAATGTATTTAAGTATTCTACAGGCATTTCAAGGAAGTTGAGATATATCATGCAGGTGCTAAATAATGTACAGCCTCCCTAGGTCATAAGGAATGAAGAAGGAGGCTAACGTGGAAGTTTCTGGTTGTGTCTCATGAAGCAGGCTCACATGGTATTTCTTAGTCAAGAACTGTAGGAAGATATTTGACATTTGCAGAGAGTGACTGCGGGGTCTGTAGGTAACCTTGCAATACTTTGTTGGTTTCAAGTCTTTGCTGATCTTCACTTCGGTGAGAGAGGCATGGGAGAGAATTTCTCTTGCCATCCCGCTGGGTCTGGCCCTTCCAGCTGACTCTGGAGTCCTAGCTGTTTCTGCTCTATCATGCCACCACTGCTGATGTGTGTCTGGTATCCTGACACAACTGAACTAGACTGCTGGTATCCTGACAAATGGATATTGAAATTACCCCAAAGAAACAATTTCCGAGCAGGTCCACAGTCCCTTGTCCTATTTACCATCTTTTTCTCCCTAACCTTGAATAGTGGGCTAGAATGGAGGGTGTCAAAGCTTTTGAGAGCTCTTATTAAAAGTAGGTTTTGAAAAATCTAAGCTTGTAGGATTCAGGTGAGCTGAGAACAGGCATTCAGATACATGGATATATGAAAGAATATGTGCCCAGGCTCTGTGAGCAGATCCATCTGAAATGCATTCAGGCCCTACTGCTTGTCCTGAGGTTATATTCATAGTGCAACAATCCCTGCCAAACAGGAAGATGATTTGGCTTCCTCCTCCTCCTTTTTTTTCTTTTGTTTGTTTTTTTTTTGTTTTGTTTTTTTGTGAGACAGAGTTTCTCTGTATAGCCCTGGCTGTCCTGGAACTCACTCTGTAGACCAGGCTGGCCTCGAACTCAGAAATCCACCTGACTCTGCCTCCCAAGTGCTGGGATTAAAGGCATGCACCAATACCACCTGGCCCCCTCTTCTCTAAACTCTGTCTGTGGTGTTCATTCTTCTCAGTGAAAATTTTTCTAAATTGATTGCCACAAAACTGCTTGACAAGGTGAGACATCGGACAGAGAATGGAAGGTTGGACCAGTGAGCACTCTAGAGGAACACCACCATGTCTATCTGCGTGTATATCATTTACATCTCTATGGAGAAATTTGTTTAAAGAAACTGGTTCAACAATATGAATTAACTAGTACTCTTAGAGCTCCCAGGGACTAAACCACCAACCAAAGAGTACACACGGTGGGACTAATTGCTCCAGCAGCATATGTATAGTAGAGGATGGTAAAGTAGGTCATCAATGGGAGGAGAGGCCCTTGGCCCTGTGAAGGTTCTATGCCCCAGTGTAGGGGAATGCCAGGGCCAGTAAGCAGGAGGGGGGGGGTGGTGAACAGGGGGAAGGGGGGTGAACAGGGGTTTGTTCTTGTTTTTTGGTTTTGGGTTTTTTTTTTTTGAGGGGAAATTGGGAAAGGAGATATGACATGTAAATAAAGAAAATATCTAATAAAAGAAATTGACTCAAAGGCTTTGGAATGCTACCTGTTCACAAGGTTAGGCAAACAGTTTGGAAGGTTAGAAAAATATTAATACTGAACCTTGAGCCTGAAGGGGAGATGCTGGTCAATTTTTTTCATAAGAGCTTCTTGAATGAGACCTACCCACTTGCTGCAGATTAGCCTAATTTACCCTGACACTGGTTCAAATGTTAATCTCAATCTCACCTAAAAAAGAGAATACTTTCAAAGCAACAGCCAGACTAGTGTTTGTTCAAATATTTGGGAGCCATGACCCAACCAAGGTTCCATATAAAAATTAATCATCGTCACAGAGTCAATAAAAGAGATCAGTTAAGTAAGCTGTTTTTGTGAGCTGCTGGCTTTATCCTGCTAGATGTTTCTACATGCAGCATAGGTCACATTTTAAAGGTAATTGAGATTACCTTTAATCAGAGAAGCTGATAGATAAATCTATTCTCTCTCCTGAAATTATTAAGAAAGCACTTAAAGAATACAATCCTCAGATACTTTAACAAAAGCAAATAAAGCATGCTCAGTAGCCAGGGCATATTCTTCTAACAAAGAGCATGTGTTCTCAGTGAAAGCGGTAGCAAATGTGTAGCCAGGGTAAAGAGGCAAGTGGGTGGATGTGTTGTATGATGTGTGTGGGAACCAAACATCTGCAAATGGGTTAAGTTAAACAGAGTAGTCTGTTGCTCCCTCACGAAGGTGCCGCTGATGCATCAAAGAATGCAAATTTCATGTAAAGGAAAGTGTCAATTGTCAACCATGCTGGAGGAGCCATCATATGATACACTGTGTCTGACTCCTGAAATCTTTAACTGGGGAAATCCATGAAACCTTGCACTGTACCTAGTTTAAGTTAATATTTCAAACCAGGAGAGGCCCAACATTTCCCACAGGTTTTGTACATGACCGTATTTATGTGTTATTGGAAGAACACTTGTAATATGGCATGAAAGAAAGAAGGTTAAAGTAGATGATCCGAATTTAAGTAGCAGGTGTGAATTCATTATGTGGGGGGAAGTTTCAGGATATATTTAGCAGTAGCTGTGACACACATTATAGTAGCATAAAGAAGGGAAGTATTACTAAGTGATAATTTCCAAGTCACTGGCCTGGGAGACAACGAGGTGCTGGTGCCACGCCTTAGAACACTGCTCAGAGAGAAGTAGGAAATGGTGGGGTATCTAGTGAATGAGGGTTTATGGTAATTGCAGCAGTAGAGAAAAGAAGACAGTTAGTTGAAAAAAAAAA
>JADRCC010090723.1:0-17486 GCA_019843855.1 Hylomyscus alleni
TGTTAATGTATTTCCATACACAGTTCTGAATGTTGAACTGTGTTCTTTAGATTATGTCTTACTAACTAGACTTAGAGGAGATGAATATGTTCTTGTGCGGCCGCTGTTAAGAATCACAGGAAACGAGCTCCAGTCTTTGCTTGTTCCTAGCTCTCTGTGACCCTGGACAGGTCCCTCATTTTCCTCATCTTTACAGAGGACTTGATTACCTATCTTTGTTTATTTTGAGAAATAAAAATAATCAAAATAAAAAGCACTGATAGAATTATA
Organism: Hylomyscus alleni; assembly: GCA_019843855.1. Classification (NCBI taxonomy): domain Eukaryota; kingdom Metazoa; phylum Chordata; class Mammalia; order Rodentia; family Muridae; genus Hylomyscus; species Hylomyscus alleni. Next base: position 271 of record JADRCC010090723.1, read on the forward strand.
AAACCCACACTAGTAGGTATTATTTATAAATGATAAATCTTATGAGTTAAAATTTTCTACATTATTTATTCATCAGCTATCTACTGAACATTTTTCCAAGCCAGGCTATGGTACACATAGCAAATTACAGTTTTTTTATAGACCCTTCTTGTGTTTGCTAAAATAGTCTTAATTTGCATGTACAAAGGACTTGAAAATATTTTTTTTCCTTTAATCTTCCTTACACAGTCATAAAAATACATAGTGTTTTAAACTGTCTCCAATACCATTGGGCTTTACTGAGTGCAGTGCGGTAAGTGCATCCTGCCAGGAGTTTCTTCGTCTTCTACCTTTTTCTTTATAAGTTTCTTCTAACAGCTGTAATGTGCTTGAAATGTCAGTCACTCTTTGTTCACCCTGTTTCCCCACAACAAGTCTCCATGGGCTTGCTTACGGCAGCTCTGTAGAAAGTTCTTACGTGGGATCTCCACAGCAAGGCACAGCTGCCAAAGTGACCCACACATACTTGGCGGCGAGCGGTTTGGTTAAGAAACAGCTCTGAGCTTAGGGTGCTTTTAGCTGGGTAGGACTTGGTGACATGCCTACCTGTCAGAACCTCCTTAAGAGGACAGCACACTGAGCGGGCTAGGGCTCCACCCCGTCCCGAGGACTGTCCTCTACAGAGGACTACACACAGCACTGACTAGGCCTGACTGTTTGTGCCATGGGGAGGGCTCAGTGATTGCTGCAGGTGTCCTTCTGACACGATGTCAGTTATCCCGCTCAGAGGGTGAAGGAGCTCTGAGGACCCCCATTCGCAGTGGGCTTTCCAGGACAGACTTCTTTGGGCAGTGAAATCCTGGCTCCTGTTAGTCCTCAGATTGACGCGACCATTCGAGTGGCCTTCCGTTATTTTCCTCCTTGCTGCAGTCCATTACCCTCCTGTTTTGTAATTTGATTGGCAGGTAACAAATGAGTGCTTTTTCTTCCTGAGATGAGCTGTTCTGGTAAAGAATTGAAATAATTGCCCATGACACCAAGTCACGAAGCCCTGGGAGGCCAGACATGACTTGGTGACAGATAGCCTCTAAGGACCTAATGCTAATGTGAACAAAATTGGAGAAGAGAAGTTCTTAATAAAACAAGGTCCCTATTCAATTAGGAATTACACAAACCCTTCCCATTTGCAGAGTATCAGTAATACTCTTTCTTGTTAGTGTAGAGTAAGTATGCAGGTGATGACATGGCACGATGTTGAAACTTGTTCAAGCCTTTCACACACCCTGGGATTAAAAGAGCTCATGCTTACTTTGCTCTGTGATGCCCAAGCCACTATTGCACATCCTGCGCACCTTGCCAGGTTATCACTGGAGCTGGCAGGGTTCCTTCCAGGGTGAGATGGCTGAGGACTTTCCTCCCCTGGTGGAAGCCTGCACAGCCCCTTCCAGGACTGTGAAAGCTACCCCGTTGGGAGGAAACTTCCATGTCAGTACTGCTTTGATTTCTCCAGAGCTCTGTCACTCAGCTATGTGGTGTCTTCAGCGGCGGAGTCCACCAGAAACACATTCTCACAGATGTTCCTACTCATGCCGAGAGTTTGTTGCTGCCATTGATGGTTTACTTGACCATCTAACAGGACAATAGCCACAGAATTCAGGTAATTCTGAGGGTCTACTTACTTAAACGAAAATATAATTCATGACTATGCTTTCTCTGTATGTCACTTAAAATTTAAAATCGGAGTTGCATGTATGTCAGATAAATTTGTATTGTGAGATTCTTGAACAGCGTGCTGTGAATCTCTAATTATGTTAGAGATTATTTTCTTATCCCTGCATTTTACTCATTAATATTCTACATATTTAGTTTCTTTAATAGATTCTTGGCACAATAATTACATAATCATTCAATACAGTAGAAACATTCTGGTCAAATACTAATTATCTACTTAACTGAAACAAAATAAAACTTAGCTCTCAGCTTTACTGTACAACAAGGTTTCATAAGGTACAAAACCAAATATATGCTTAAAGCTGTAATTAAATGTGAGTCATTTTTCAAGCTTTCTATAAAAGGAGTGTGCTTGGGTCTTAGCTCCGTGCACTCCCAGTTACCGGGTCTGCCCCAGGCCCGTACACTTCTTCACGTTCTAGCTTTGGGTGCCTCTGAAACTGTAGATGTTAGTAAATTGTTCACGTGGGGTGCTCTGGAGTATGTGGCCATCAGCTGGTCTCCCTCAGGGCCCCGTAGACTGATGACACAGAATCCTGGCACTGTGATTACCCTCCTGCATTTATGACCAGAGGAGAACCAGGACAAAACAAAACCTCAAGTGGGCCTTGAGAGGGTGAAACTATGTGATAAAGTCTGTCTGCTAGGTCTGCTGCACGCCTCTCTCCAGGAGCGATACTGACAGGCCTTGAAAAGTGCTTCAGAGGCCAAGATGGGGCTTGAGTGAGTGCTAGCATGTTTAGGGTTCTTTGTAAGTGTGTTTGTGGCTGGTGGTTTCTTTCATCTGTTCATGTCCATGTGCATGGAATACCAATGAGCCAATGAACATGTGGCCGCAAGTGAGGTCCTTGTGTCTGTCCTAGTGCATAGACCTGTCGGCCCTGCAGGGCCGGGGGCATTCTTACAATTGACTATATTACCTGCCGTAATTTTTGTTTGTTTGTTTGTTTTTTGTTTTTTGTTTTTTTTTTTTTTTTTGGAGACAGGGTTTCTCTGTGTAGCCTTGGCTGTCCTGGAACTCACTCTGTAGACCAGGCTGGCCTCGAACTCAGAAATCCGCCTGCCTCTGCCTCCCAAGTGCTGGGATTAAAGGGTGCACCACCACCGCCCGGCATTACCTGCCGTATTTTAAAATAATATTTAAGACATGAATGTGTCTTCTGCCAAGCAATTTATACATGAAATGTATAAATTGCTTGAAATGGTGTATAGGTTTTGTGCTTTATCATCTTTATTTCATTTTTCATTTTTTCTTTCTGCATCCTTTGTTTTGCTCTGTTAGGGACTTCATTTCTTAATGACTGGCTTGTAATGTGTATGAAAATGAAGGTGTGTAGGAAACGCTTGTATGACGACTTTCAGATGTAGCTGAGCAAATAGAAGCCAGCCCAAACCACTCTGGAGCTCATGTTAGTGGGGAGATGGTCACTAGCTGACTAATATGTTGATGTTTCTGCAGTTAACACCTTTCCTAGGAGAAGAAAACATTTCAGATCGTCAACCATGCCCTGGTGGGTCAGTGACCAGCAGGGAGCTCCGTCCTCTTGGAAATGCTGCTTTATTGGGAGATAGTACGATGTGAATGATCTAGAGTGCAGGATCCTGAGTCACGCACATTTGTCGCGGCCCTGTCAGGCTGGCAGAGCAGCATTGGGAGGAGATAGGGAGGAAAGGGCTGTGAGTGCTCCACAGAGGATCGACCTGCAGGACATTGAGAGAAGAGCCACAGGAAGAGGAGGAAGGCCTCAGACACCTTGTACAAACAGTTCTGTCTGAAGCCACCCTGTAAAACTGAAGCGTGGTATGCTCCAAGGTGCTTGGGCCGGTTGACAAAGACAAGATTGCATCTGAAGTTTTGTTTATACTAAGAATTGTACGTTCTTGCACATACTGACAGGAGCTCCCTTTATAGTTTTAATCTTCTCTTATTTGGCTGAATCCCCACCAAAACTTTTCTTCTCAGTAGATTTATCATAAAAATTTGGCCCTTCTTCTAAGTAGATTTACTTTGAGTGGGCTTGTTTTTTTTTAATCCCAGAACTGAGTGTCTTGAGCATAGCAGGGAGGGCCCTATCTGTATAAAATGTGTGTGTGTGTACTGTGAGATTTGCATGTATAATATACAACTTACTAGGTTTCACCGATCTAAAATGAATGTCATATTTTTATTGGAAGTTAATTATGCCTAAATTGCAGAAACAAATTATGTTGGTTTTTTTGTTGTTGTTTTGTTTTTTAAGTCAACACAAGGCACCAGGGAGCAGGCTGTTAGTCCTGGTTCTTTAGATGACTAACACAATACTTAGATGTCATTTGTAACACATGGAACATGTTTAATATGCATATAAAGTGGAGGATCGATAGACTTGTAGTCTTACAACATGCTTCTCTTGCTGCATGTACGGTGTGGTCTCTGTTTCTTTGAAGGGTTCTCTCAGGACGGCCCTTTCCATTCTTCCCAGGGAATTGTTTGTTTGTTTGTTTGTTTGTTTATTGCTGGTACTTGGTTGAATTTTTTTTTCAAGATAGTTCTTACTGTGGCCCTGGCTGTCCTGGAACTCCCTCTGTAGTCCAGGCTGGCCTCGAACTCAGAGAGCCACCTGCCTCTGCCCCCTACGTACTGTGATTGAAGGTGTTTGCCACCATGCTCGGCTTCCCTGTGTATTGTTTATGGCTGGGAACTGAAGTCTTAGGAAGAGTTAGAGAAAGAAACAGTAGTGCTTTGAGATTGCAGTATTGACCCAGCTGGCTTTGCAGGTACCTCGTGATCTACAATCCCTTCGAACAAGAACGACACTCAGTGGTGTCCATCCGTGTGAACTCTGCCACAGTGAAAGTGCTGTCTGATGCGGGAAAATCTGTGGAGGTTCAAGTCAGTGCAGTCTGGAAGGATGTGAGAACGATTTCACAAGCAGCCTATGAGGTATGTGATGGCCATAGACATCTGTAATACACTCTACGAAGAATGGAAGAAAAAAGAAAACAGGATTCATAGCTTGTACCTGCATAATAACCCACAGCACAGCCATTGAGCTATCCTTGGGGTGAAGTCGAATACCAAAGGGTGTAACTGGATGGCCAAATGACACAAGGAAAAATATAGTAATATTTTTGTGTGTGTATCTCTTTAAGTATGCATATTTTAGCTGGATTCTAAAATAATAAACTAATAAATTTTGGAATTTTCATGTTTAACTCAATGATAATTATACACATAGAACTGACATAAATGACACTGTTCTTAATAATAATGTTGGTTACTTAACATTTTTTTTATAGTGATAGTGACAATACATCTTGGGAGAGAGACTTAAACTGAGATCATTAAAATATCTTTTTTTGGAGATTTAATTATGGAACACTGGACTAAACCAGTAGAGAATCTCAATCTCAATCTCTCTTTGTCTTTCTCTCTTTCTGTGTGTGTGTGTGTGTGTGTGTGTTAGATAAGCAGCTTTTAAATGAACCCCACATCACTAGGAATGTTAAGCATTTGGAATCCTGAGGTGATATAAAGAGTTGTAGAAACACAGTAATAAATTAGCAACTTAAGAGGGAATTCTGTGTGCTTTTTAAAAGTGACTGCTGGTGCATCTCAGATAATCATTGTCCTGCAAATAAAAATGGGAAGTAGAGTCCAAACTCAGGTCAGATTTTATAGGCAGCAGCCTATCTCATTTGTGAAGTGAAACAGCTCTTGGAAGACAAGAACCAGCTCACACTGTGCCTCCTTATGGCCTCGCTCAGTGTCTGCTAACTCCAAGATAGACTGATGGCTGGCACTGACTGAACTCATTTCTGTCTTATCTACAGCTGCATTTATCCTTATAACATACTGAGGTATAATTTTACAAAAGGATTTCTGATAATTAGAAGGAAACATGATTTACATTAAGTCCTTCCCCGCCTGGAGAGTTTCCCCCTCCAAACATCTGTGGAGAACACCGTAGGACATTTGAAGAATGGTCTATAGGTTCATAGGAGGAATGCAAACATGGCTGCCTTTGAAGCTTTCCAACCTCGGGTGATTAGAGTCCTGACTGGACTGAGGTGTGAACAACCTCTCTAAGTTACTGAAGCATTTATAGAGTGACAGTATGTCCTCTTTCTAAGAACATGATTGATGTTTTTACCATAAACATGAATGTTTTGCCTTCAGTAGATGGCTTTTCTCTATAATCCCTTCCCCTGTCTTGAAGGTTTCTTTTCTAGCTCATATGCCACCACTGGGGCTGAAAGTGTATAAGATCTTAGAATCACAGAGCTCCAGCTCACACTTGGCTGATTATGTCCTGTATAATAACGACGGACTAGCAGAAAATGGAGTATTTCACATGAAGAACATGGTAGATGCGGGAGATGCCATAACAATAGAGAATTCCTTCCTCACACTCTGGTTTGACCGATCTGGGCTTTTAGAGGTATGTTCTGATTAGTTGTGACAACCATAGATCGCAATGTGTTTATCTGTGGCCTCCTGCTTCAGCAGCATGGCAGGCTGCAGTGCAGCTTACTGTTAGCTAGATGTGGTAGTTGACAGTGTTTATCGAAGCCATGGAAAGCACTTTAACAGGATAAAATAACTGTTAGGTATAATGCAAAGTGAGTTTTTAAAATTTTAATTCTAATTTTTGTTTACTTTTACTATGTTTTTAAAATATACTGGCCCATGCATATTGGCAGTTAAAATACATCTCCTGCAGAAAATTTGAGAAGCACAAGTCTAAGTTCTTTATTCCTTGCTAAAGTATAGGGCGGTGTTTTGTTCCGAGTTTGAGGCTTTAAAATCTGAGGCCAACTATGAAATTTTGATGCTAACTAAATGTTTGTCACGTGAGGGGCTTACTTCAGCATTTTTAGTCCCACTCCACCCCTTCTTTTTCTTTCCTGAGACAGGATGAGTCTATGTAGCCCTGGCTTGCCTTGAACTCATTGTTAAGCCTAGGCTACCCTTAAACTTAGACAGTTTTGCTGTGGCCTTTCGAGTTACATGAGCATTTAAACGTTTTTATGTGGATGCGTGTTTTCCTTTCCTGCATGGATGCACCTGGTTGCCCGGTGTCTGAGGCAGTTAAAAAGGCATCTGCTTCCCTGGGTTAGAACTGGGTTGTCAGTGGTAGTGAGCTGTCAAATGGGTACTGAGAGCAAACCCAGGTCCTCTGCAAGAGCAGCAGCTGGGCCTAACTCCTGGGCCATCGCTCTAGCCCGCCTCGAGCATATTTAACCTATCCTGGTAGATTCTTTTGTCTCTTTTTGAGCCTATCCACAGTCCCGTTATAAGTTTTGTCTTAATGCCTGTACAAATCTTGGCTTTCATTCTTGACTCCATCTGGTGGCACTTTGGTAATAAGTTGCTGTTTGTTTATCTTGTTTTGTAATCAGAAAGTGAGAAGGAAAGAAGACAATAAACAGCATGAACTGAAGGTGCAGTTCCTGTGGTACGGAACCACCAACAAGAGGGACAAGAGCGGTGCCTACCTCTTCCTGCCTGACGGGCAGGGCCAGGTGAGTGCTGCCGCAGAGACGGGTACTGCGCATGTGTACTGGAACTGCCGCAGAGACCGGTACTGCACACGGTCTACTCGCACGGTGCTGGCGACAGAGATGAGAATGTCTCCCTAGTTTATCCTTGGACAGGGATCAGCTCTCGGCCGTGCAATTGTATTTATCCTTATTAAAGGTTGGCAGTTTGTACTGGAAAGTTAGATGTGTCAGAGCTGGAATTCACATAGGAAGACACAAAGGATGCATATTCTCTATGAAGAAAGCTAATCTTCTAGACTGGACTCTCAGGGATGTACAGCACTGTAGACACAACATGCTCAGCCCTGTGGGGAGGACTTCACTGGATTACCTCTCTGTTCTTTAGGGATTTAATGAACAGTTTTTCCTCCTCTTGACTGTGAAAGCAGCACATACAGTCTGGCGCATTTTGAAAATGTAGTGAGCGTGAGGAAACAGTGAAACTGACAGTAGTCTACAGCCCTGTGAACACCACTGCCCACATCTGGATGCAGTTTTCTCTTCGAGCATCTCCACATTTGAGCATTGCCTCCATTTTGAGTTTTGTCTTACTACCTTTACATATTTTGGGTTTCATTTTTGACTCAACCTGACGGCACATGCTTTGGAAACATTCGTGTGTCTCGGAGTCTCCTAATGTTGCCTGTCCACTCTGTCTACCTCCTCACTAGAGCAACTAGAGATCAGCTTTCTCTGTAGTCTCTCCACGCAGTCCCAAGTATTTCCTGGGAAGCCGAGCAGAGGCACTTTGGGTCAGTGTATGAAGCCAGGCTCCAAGGTTTTTCTGTCTACTGGTTCTCTTGCCTGTAATGTCTCAGAGCTCTGTCCCAAGCTCAGGAAATTAGCTCTGTAAAAGCAAGCACTGTTTGTAACCGTGCTCTCCCTCCACCCCCATTGCCTTTCTGCCTTTCTGTCCCCCACCCCCACCTCAACATGCACTACTCATTGATGCTTTGTTGCTCAGTGACTAATCTTTCTTCTGAGCAAGTTATTTTTCTTCTACGATTTACAGAAGCCGCATGCTAAAATGCTTAGATTTTTAGGGATTATATAAGCCACCCTGAGGTGGTTTATTTGTTTATATTCAAGCCAGGTAATAGCTTATAGGACCTATTTGAAAACAGGTAGCTTTTTTTTTTTTTTTTGTATAATTATTGGTTCAGCGTCTTTGTTTGGTTTAATTTTTACTTTCTTTCCTTTAATCAATCTCTCTCTCTCTCTCTCTCTCTCTCTCTCTCTCTTTCTCTTTCTCTCTCTCTCTCTTTCTTTTTTATTAAGACTTGACTTCAATATATTTGAGGCAAGCTGGCGTCAAACTCATGATCCACCTGCCTCAGTCTCCTAGAATTACTGTGGGATATTATGTGTCAGAAGTAGTAATTAAATTGAATATCTGTAATACTAGATGAAAAGAATAAAAAAAATAAAAGGATAAAGTAAAAGTATTGTAACATCAGGGAAGGAGATAGCTGCTTATGTCAGAAGAGAGTAGGTGCCCAGAAACCTCTACATCCAGCTCCCTCCCCCTTTACCCATCTTCTAGATGGATGATAATTTTGCAAAAGAACTTTGTAAATGGTACATATTTCATGAGTTTTAGTGTGTTTTTGTATGGGCAAAAAGGTAAGCTTACAATAGAACTATACGATTCTGAGTATCTTACTGCTCAAGAGAACTCTCCAAAGGCTTGCTTCATGCTCCCGTTCAGTGGACAGAAATAATACTTACTTAGATGCTTTCAGTGTAGTCTCACATCACAAAAGTTGTGTACTTTATTCCCTAATTTTCTTGATGCTAAATGATGAAATCTAAATCAATGATTTCCAAGTTCGTGAGTTTGCTCTCTGTTGAGCCAGCTTGCCCCTGCCAGTGGGCAGAGTGGTTTCGAGCTCAGTAAGCCTCACTGTGAGTAAACTAAGTCTTGCATCTGATTCGATTAGCCCCAGCACATTCCCATCTTATTGGTATCAGGGGACCGAGTCACAAGTGCTGGCTTGGGGGACTTCACTACTTAGGAGGACTTCATTTCCAATAAATAACTCTATGGACAGTAGAAGATAGATTAGAAATGTTTGTAAGTGAGGAGAATATTTGTAGATTATTTAAGGCCAATCAAATTGTAAGCATTTGCAAATATAGGCTTTATAATTTTATGTAAGAAAAAAATCTTTCCTTATATCCATTGTTTATATCCTGCGTATTCTGATAAGGTATAAGGTTTTCATGCCGAGTTGTGAATATTGAACTGTGTGAATTTGTCATTTCACTCAATATTCCTAAACTCTTCTTGGGAAAGTTGAGAAGCCAAGGGGCTTTTGCTAAGACTGTCCTTTCCTCTTCAGCCGTATGTTTCCCTGAGACCGCCCTTTGTCAGAATGATGCGTGGAAGGATCTATTCAGACGTGACCTGCTTCCTTGAACACGTTACTCACAAAGTCCGCTTGTACAACATACAGGGTAAGAGAACGGCGGGGCTGTCAGACATGCAGGCTTGCTGGCGAAGTCACACTTTTCTTCTGTCTTTCTTACTGAACTCCCCGTTGTGTAGAGACAGTGTAATCTTTTGTAGTTGATTCTGTACCTGCAACCTGACTTCTGATGTCATATTTGCCTTCAGAGGGTGGGAATGGCGAAGCCTTCTCATCTGCTAGGTTGGCATTCGTCCTTCTTCATCTCCGCCTTCCTCATTAGCAGCTGACTTAGTCATGAGATTATCAGTCAGAAACCTTATGTTGAAGACCTGAAAGCAATTCAGTGTTTAGGTGTGTGTTTATAAAATAGAATATTAACATAATTTCTAAGTAGACCAATGACTCCGGGAGCTTCAAGTATCTTCAGAAAGTCTTTGTAGATTCGCCACTTGTAGTTGTCTTGCTGTTCCTAGGCTGACGCAGATCGGGAAGGAGAGCGTTGCACCCTTGACTTTTCTGATGGGTAGGAAATAGAGAATGTCCCAGCTGACCCGGACTGCGGGTGAGCGTGGGCTGTTTTTAGACTGTAGGAGAAAGGCATCACGCATGGAATTTCTTAGCTACCCAGTGTTCAATTTCTTGATTTCACAGTCTAAACTTAATCTTTTATTTCCTTATGTCACTTCATATTTTGCTAGTTTTGCCTTTTTCTGTGTTAATAGTCACGGTCAGTTTTCTCCTCGGTGCTCTGGGAGTAATACAGTGCCCTTGCCAGTCCATCCACGGAGATCCCCAAGAGATGGAAAAACTACCACTGGGCATGACCTTGTGCCCAACTGTGACTTCCATGTGATAGAATGATCTTCACCACAGGGAAGCCTGTAATTATTACAAACAAACAACCCCTCCCCTTTTTTGAGTTTCCCAAAACTTCCAGTAAGCCAGAACTGTGGAGTGAGGGGGTTCTGGAAGCTTTAACATCACATTTTCAACTGTTGCCAGCTACAGCTACTTCATATTATAGGTGAGAAATACTATCATGTGTAAAAGTGTTCATGTGGCTTTGCTTTACAATAACCCAAGTTACTTCAGAGGCTGAGGCAGAGGGGTTGCAGCTTTAATCAAAGGCCTGGGTAGATTAGTGAAGCCTCGTCTCAAAGAAAGAAGAGCAGCCTCGGGCTAGACTGAGTAGGGGCAAGGTGCCCTAGCATATGGCAGATCCTAGGTTCGGCCCTCAGGATTGCCTTCTCTCAGAAAATGCAGATTATTAGCATGGATCAACTGTGTAAAGTAAAGATTTTGTGTATAATGTACATTAGTCATATTCATCCCTTCTAGGTCTTCTTGTTCCCTCTTTTCCTTTCACAAGACCTATGTCTCATTCTTCCTTACTTGTATTAGGAGACAAGGCATTTCAAAATAGCTACTGGAACATTGCCTCTGAAGAGCCTAACCTCATTGAAACACATTTCCTTAGTTGCTTTGCTTTTGTTTAGCCCTACACATCTATGCCACTGGCTCTCCTGAGCTCCCCTGGGTTCTCCGGGGCCTATGAAGTCCTGTTTCGGGATGTCTGAGTAAGGTAGGTGCTTCTCTCCTGCTGCTGGGGACTGTGGCTGTGCCTGCTGTCAGACCAGCAGCCGATTTGGGAAGTAATCTGCTCTGACGTGCCTGCTCCCTTCTGCCAAGAAACTGTGCTGTCACAGCTAAGTGGCTGTCATCCTTCCCGTACCTCTCCTGTATCCTCCTGGCCACAGCCCTGTCCAGCCTGACTGCCAGCTGCTGGCTCTGTGGCTCTGTGTCCGAGTCCATTTCCATTTGCTGGCTTGAGTTCTCTCTGTTCTCTGCTGTATCTTGTCCTTCTACCTCCTAGTATTTCCTTCCTGGATTGTGCTCTCTCTCCTTGTTCTGGTTCAGGAGCACAGCTTTTGGCAATGCTGCCAGTGGGCAGACTCCTGTCGTTAGCAAACTGATGGCCTTGCACGTCAGCAGCCATCAGCTGGGGTCTGGTCCTTCACCTAGGCTTACCTTTTCTCAGCATTCATAATCTATTCACTGTAGCTGCTACATAAGTATTTCCAAATCTAGGAGTATAATTTCTTGCCAGTTCCTGAAATCTCCGGAAGTCCGTCCTCTAGGGAATGGAGGCACTCTTAAACTTTAGTTTTCCGAATAGGGCACAAACAATATTGATACAGTTTTTTTTTGTTGTTGTTTTGTTTTGTTTTTAATGCAAACTCTATATTGCTTCTGGGTTTCTCAATGGGTAGAATAATCTTGGGATGACACATTTTTGTGCCAATATTAGATTTTTGTAGCTCAAAAGCAGGAGAGTTTAGAACTGTGTTGGAAATGACAGGTGAGGTGATGTGACTTAGCTGAGAGCGCTTTCTGGATGAGCTTTCTCCTGGCTGTCTGGATTAAACCTGGAGTCAGCATATCGAAACTTGAAGGACAGACAAACCTTGTATTCTTTCTAGCCCTGAGCGTTTGTTGTTTGTTTGTTTTATTCTAACATGGGTGGAAGACGGGGCACCAGAGTCATCCAAAGGCTTTTTTCTAACCCATATCACCTCCCACATCTGAGGTTGACCTCCTTTCAACAAGTTTGCCTCTCGGAGGAGATTAGCCTGTCCACTCGGGAGACACTCAGCCTTTCTCTTCCCTGGGTCTTTGTGACCTGCTCCCGTCTGACTTACTCTTCCATTGTCTTCAAGGACTCTTGATGTGGGTTTTGGTTCACTGAGGTTCTCATGGAATCACTCAGCTGGAGGTAGGAATGTGGAGTCTTCAATGGATGATGTTTGGGGTTTAAAATATGATGATGTTTCTAGGTGTTTAGAAATACCCAAGAGTTCTTGAATATGCCACAGTTTGGCTTCCTGAATAAACAGTTATTTAGATGACTAAATGCTCAGCCCACAGGCCAGTTTCTGATGTAGAACGAGACCTCCAGGCAGTGTGTCTCTTAGCTGATATTTTTTAAAATAACAAACTATACATCAGATTTAACCTCCTGAGCTGTTTCTAGGCTAATTTCCTGCTTTTTCCAACGTGCCCAGTGTTGACTGGATAAGTATTAATAAATGAAGCCTGTTTGTTATTGGAATCAAATTTCTTTTTAATTTAAATTTTTATCAATATTTTATTTCTTAATATTTATTTAATTTTTCTGTGCACACATGTACACTTGGGTGCTGGTGTTGGCTCCCTGGGATCTGGTGTTACAGGATGGGAACAGCCCTTGGGGCCTTGCAAGAATAGTGCATTCTCTTTACCACTGAACAGTGTCTCTAGTCCCTTTATTAAGATTTTAAGGTAGCATACAAAGCAATGGTTTCCCAGATGACATTTCATACAAGTACCAAACTTATGAGACAGGAAGTAATGGGATTATCAATATTGTCTTCTCATTTACATATCATTATATTATGTTGGTATCTGTTAGTTTTACAACTTATTTTATTATTGTTTAGCAACACTAACACATAGAAAGTGAGTTAATTTTACAGATTGTCTCTTAATTGATAGTCTGTGTTTAGTATTCCGTTTAATGAACTAGGCTTTCCCAACTATGCTAGTTGACCGAGCATCCTCTCAGTCCTCCTGTGTGTCCCACCTTCATTTTGCCTAATGTATCTTCTGTCCAGAATGTAAATCGGGCGCTTCCCAGATTTCACAGGCCAATTGCTCATTACTGATTGTGAGACCAACTGAGTGGAGAAGCCTTGGTACAGCCACCTGCTCTACTGAATTCTGGTTTCTCTATTTACATCTGCCACAGATTTGGAAAATAATTAGTTCAGTTGAAAGGCTCACTGTTTCTTAAAAGTTACTTAGCTCTTCACAAACACCATGCTTAAGGGCTGGAAAAAATGACTCACCAGTTAAAAGCAGTGACTGTTCTTGCAGAGGACCCAAGTTCAATGACCAGCACTCACATGGTGCCTCAGAAGCATTCCTAACTCCAGTTGGAGGGAATCTCTTCTCACCTCCTCAGGCGCTGCATGCCTGTGGCTGGCAGGCAGGCAGGCAGACAGACAGATAGACAGACAGACAGGCCTACACACACGCACACGCACAAACTAAAGAACTAAATTTTAAGAAAAGCAAATGTGTTTGTCTTTTCCTGATCTCTCACATGTCGTCTTCAGAAGGGTTCTGGAAGAAATCTCAAAGGAATTTCTTTGTTCAAGAACTTTGTAAAATCAAGATTACAGCTGCTTCAGCAATAGCTGGGGAAATTCTTTGATTTGTTGTTGTTGTTGTTGTCGAGGTTGACCAAGAAATGCATTTATAACCTCCACAATTTAATCTGATACCCCATGGGTCCATTTGGAATCATCTTCCAAAAGATTAGTTTGTAGGACAATGACATTTTCTCTGGTGATAAAACATGGATGGGGAGTAGGAATTAGTTTTTCTTTCCATTAGGTTGCTGTCTGAGGCTTCCTCGTGTTCTCCTTCTGTAGGACATAGTGGATGGGATGAGCATGTGTCCTGCTTGAGACTGAGCATCTACAAAAGGAGTACCCTAGCGACCAGCCAGCGGCATGGTGCACTCAAACTCCACATCTTTTCACAGTTGTATTTATTAGACTTTTTTTTAATGCCCCAGCTCTCTAATATCAACCGCACTTTGAAAAATTACGTTGCCATGGGTTACCAGCACCTCATATATGTTTTCACTAGCAAAAGGTTTAGGTCCCGTATCCATTAAATGTCTTCCGTCCAGCCCCGCTGCCTTGGAGGCTGGGTTTTCTCTAGACAGACGCTTGTGAATGAGCGAGAATGTGTGTGGGAACCATGTTTCAGCCTTAGGAGAAATATCTAAAGCGCAGTATTTTTATTCTCTTTTCAACAACATATTATAACAGCACTACACATGTGTGATGGATCTTGCTAAAAGAAAGCAATCGGCCTGAGGCAAACCTGTAATGAACTGCTGACCAAAGCACAGGAGGAAAGACTCCTTTGACCCAGAATACTGAGGAGACCCCCCCGGGAAGCTGTAGCCAGCAAGCAGAGCGCTCAGGATCTCTCTGCTCAGTTCTCAGTATGTTATCTTTAACCCAGGGGGTTCATTCTGATGCTTGACTTTTAGAGGCTCAGGGTGTGCTTCCCCTGGTAAAATGTGTAAGGTATTCCTATTGAGGATGAGGGAGCCCAGTCTTAGTGTAAATCCTTTCTGTGACCTCTCTGAAAACTACACAACCTTTTGGATTTCCCATTTAAGTTCCTGGTAACTCTGTTTCTTAATCATCAGGAAGAGCACAGGGCCAGCTATGAATAACCATCAGACAGTCTTCATAAAACTTTAGAAGCATGTGAGATCTCCTGTGCTTGACAGCTTATTCTAAAGTTGTTTGCTAAGGATGCCTGAGTTGGGGGCCTCCAGCCCTGGGGTCCACCCCTTTGTAACCAAGATCCCAGAGTTTCACCGAAGTTGTTTTATATTTCTGTAAAAAGATTCATAAGAATGCTGAAATGGCTTACAATTAATCCCCCATTTTCCCCCAGAGCTATATTCTATATTTAGTATAAGAGTAAGAATCATTAACTTACGACTAAGCAGACCTAGGTAATTAAAACATATTTTTGGAATATAATGTACAATTGCCTGCTAAGGACTTTTTCCTTTTAATTGGAACTTTTAAAAATTGAAATAAGTCAGTATGTGTGGAACTTGATCGTTCCCTACAGGCATGCAAGAGGAGTTATTTTAAGGGTCCATAAGTACATTCTGGTTACTCCAATTCAGACTTAGGCTGTTGGCTGTCGTGGTTATAGCTGCGGCATCAGACACTGCTCCCTAACAGGGAGGTGGGAATGATGTCTCTGGTGAGCATGTGTTTGCTGAAGTTACTCCCAGGATCGGAAACACATAGAAGTGCGTCTGAGAAGTTCCTAGCTCTGACTCTGCGATGGGGACAGTTAGATCCCACACCAGGGGCTTTGGTGGGGATAACTAAGTTACGGTACAGGAAGCGGGTGATTCGCTAAGTGTCAGATTCGTTTAAGAGACAGAGAAGGCCGGACAAATTATGTAATTTATATTTAAAATGTAAAAATTACCAAAGAATGGTCATTGGAGTTAAGAGAGGTGAAGATTTGATGAGGGGTGAGTCTTAGGTGTGAGGTCTTGGCAAAGTACCCACATGGGCAGAAAGAAAGGGAAAGAGAAGGGAGGTTGGTCAGATCAAACCTTATTTCCTAGATGAAAGACTCTGTCTCCTATGTATTTTCTAAATTGACATGATATTTTTATTTGTATATTTAAATAATTGCAAAGTACGTCATTGTGGTTAACAGTGACATTTAAAAATAGACATATCCACGGGTGGCAGTTCATTGCACATTCATGAATTTTTAAAGAGGTTATACAAATTGTCCCCTGGCTGCCCCACTCCCACATCTTCATTTTCTTCCTGTTGTCATATTTGCATTCTGTGTCCCCACCGGATATGTCCTAATATTGCATTTTTGTGTTAAAGTCTTGTTTGTTGGTTGCCTTTTCGTGACTTCTCTGAGACTGAAATCCTATCTGTTGAGCATATCTGTGTGCACATATGTTTAAAGTTTAAAAACCCATCCTATGTCTCTTTCTGGATTGAGTTATTAAAACAATGTAAATAATACATTACTGTTTTGAGAATTTGTTTTAGAAACTTTAACGGAGTAGGAGTGTTTCTCTCAGTGAACAGTACCTTTTGGTTTTCATAAGTACCAAATGCAAAGGTACATTACTTATGTGGATTAGAAGTGATAATGGAGAAAAGATTTAGGCTATCATTTAATATAGAACTCCCTTTGAGTCAGGTACTGTATGTCACAAAATGACCATCAAACATTTTTTTGGTTAATTATTTTAACAATCATATTGCTTGCCAACCTGATTGGGTATCCCTTCAAATTTGTTAAAGGCAAAGAGTTGAAAACTATGTTTGACAGAAGTATTTGATAGTTGTTTACAAATCTAATCAGACAGCGATATCTCAAATTATATTTGCTTAGCACCCATGTGAGTGGGAATGGGTGAGAAGAATGCTTCCATCCCGCACTACCTACTGCCCTTCTTCTCTTCCCTCCTCCGTCTTCCCTCCCCCCTCTGTCCCTCTTCTCTCCCTTCTTCGTGCCTCCTTCTAATTGTCTAAGTTGGGAGAAGTACTGTGCAGAGTGGTAGAAAAGGTTTACAGACTTGTGGTTCCAAGGCAAGATTGTTCTGGACAGATGAACATAGAGTCATTTGTGAGCTCCCTGCTTCCTTGAAGGGCACCTGGGACAGGAGCGCGCCTGAGAGCTGAACAGAAGTGAGCACTCCTCAGTCCCCATGGGCGTGTTCTCTGCTCTTCTGTCTTGGGCATGGAGAGCGTGCCAAGGAGACTGGGAGATGAGCTCCCGTGCCATCTTCCCAGGCAGTGTCTGTCTCTTGACTGTGTGTGTGGATGATGATTTGAAGACTGGGGCTGTTTCTCTCCTTCCCAAACCTGTTGATTCAAGAAATCATTGTTGTCTTTTGAAAAGCAGCTTTTGGGGGTGAGAGGATGGGGGGGTGCTCTTTTAAACCTTTTT
>JADRCC010090786.1:0-10141 GCA_019843855.1 Hylomyscus alleni
CCACAAGCTTCCAGTTGTTATATTGTCTCTGCCTTCCAATCTCCAAATAGGACCACAACAGGATTATTCTGAGGGGGGTGTCCTAAATCTAGTACAGGCTTGTTCAGCAAGTGCTTTGCTCACTGAGCGATCTCCCCTTTATACCATATTGCAAAGCTACTAGACCTAATTCTAGTCCTTAGAAGTTAAAGAAGAGAACATGTTTCTGCTTAAGATCTTTGCATTTGGTTCCCTGTACTGTATATACACTCAGGTAATGTAGTTGGCTGACTCTTTCAATCAATTCACATGCCCACTAAAATTAACTGTATAATGCTATCACACAAGTCACTCTTCCTGCTGAATTTCCACTTCTACCTTAGTTTTTAACCATTATTCCACTGACATTTTCTTTTTCCTACCATTAAATCCCAAGTGTCAAGAAGTCAAGAGTGTTCTGTAATTTCTCATTGTATCCCCAATGCATAGAACTGCAGCTTCACAAGAAGGAAATAAACACATACATATCTCTTGTACATAAAAAGACCTCTATGAAGTTCAACTTCGTTTGGTATAAACTTTCTTTTCCCTAAGTTCCCTATTGATAAATAAAGTTTTGGTAGTTTCATGTCCTTTTTAAGTTCACTAATAAAATTTTTAAGCTTTTAAATTACACACAGCCCACATCTATATAACACATCTCAATCACTTTGTAGGGGAATTAGTAACACTGGTTAGAAGAAAGAATAATCTTTGGAAACAGCACAAGGTAAGATACTGAACCCAATGAGGAGCTAATAAAGAACAGCAAGGTCTTAGACATTGGATGGAATGCCCAAGAATTAAGCTTGCTAGCCAAAGATCCCAAAACAGTAAAGAATAGTAATCCAAATAGAAATGTATTCTAGCTAAAGTATCATCTGCCCCTTCTGCTGCTCTGTAAAGTCATCACACATTCAACAAATTTCTAAATTTCATTTTTATTAAAAGAATGTGTGTTGTATAGATGTGCAATTGTATAGATGTCCCTGTCATGATGAACAGGTTAAAGTCATAGAACTGCATGTGAGATTCAGCTTTCTTCTTCCATATGGGTTCCAGAAAAATGAACTCAAGCTCAAGTTGTCAGGCTTGATAGCAAGCACCTTTACCCACTGAGCTATCTCCCCAGCCCTGGTAACATTTTAAAAAAAGAAAAAATAAAGACAACAACAACAACAACAAAAAAAAAAAAAACAGAAAGAACCCCACAGGTGTTAGTAAAGACATGGACCTGAACCTCTCACACATTGAGTAAAATGATGTAGTCATGTTGGAAAACAGTTTGGCAATAACCTATCTCATCAATTCTACATGTAAGTATATACTTAATAAAAAATGAAGACATGGCCACACAGAAACTTGCACACAAATGTTCACAGTACTATTTATTCACAATAACCAAAAAGTGGAAACAACCCAAAAGTTCATCAACTGATAAATGGATAAACAACATATGACACATCCATACAATGGAGCATTATTTAGCCATAAATTAATCCTCACATTATAGCATGGATAAGCTTTTAATACATGCTACATAAAATAAGTCACGTCACAAAAAGCCAAACATCATATTATTGCATTTATATAAAATGTCAAATGTGTAACAGTGGTAGCCAGGGAAGGGAAAAAGAAAACTATGTGGGGGGGAGCAGGGTCACAGCTGAGTACATTGTTTTCTTCTGGAATGACAAAATATTTCTGGGATAAGTGGTTCTTATACAACTCTGTGAATATAGTAAAAACAACTCAATTGCTTACTTAACAATGGGTGAATTTTATGGCAAAGAATACTGAAAAAGTTTTAAAATTCTCATGTTTCATGCTATAACACTGTCCTCAAAGCTAACATTAACTTAATGCTAACCAGCTATATTTTACTTAATCCTGATCAGCAGTATGATGTAATCATAGTTTTCATTCCTATTTCACACATGAGGAATCAGAGGCTAGGTAACAGAGGCTATGTGGGTCATCCACATGACTAGGATTCTTAGAACTAGACATCAAACCCAAGTAATATTCCAGCATTCAAGTTCTATCATCTCAAAGGACAAGGATCTATCCTGAGGCATTTATGATATAGTTATCATTGTAAAAATTGAAAAAAAAATCCTGTTTCTTGGTATACTGTGTTTCAAAAGCTTTCTCAGCTAAGAAAAACACACTAGACACTTTGTCACTGAACACAGTGATACCATGTGTTAAGCATACAGTAGTAGGAAATTGATAACTTTCACCTAGGAAAGGTCAAAATTTTTCCATTTTCCAATTGTTTTATATGCAAAAAACAATTTCACTATCTTTTAATCCATTCCAAACTTATTGTCAAAATAAACTCCAATTAAAACAAGCTCCATGTATTTTGTGTAAGGTAAGTTTAGAGTTGATTTAAAAATCTAGTCATATATTTAAAATGTTTTTAAAAGTTGATACTAAAGGTTATGGAAAAACAATTAGCACTATCCCTTCCTATTCATAGTCCTGCTTCTGAGGGACTCAAAGGACCCTTGCTCAAACTAGAAAGTCTGTCTCATTCAATTATTCCTCATAGTCCTTTGGGTTCACACAATTGTCATAGATTCCACTAGTTCTCAGAACTAGAGGTAGACTAGGGTCAATTTAGATGAGTAAAGATCCCTGGAAAGAATTATGAGGTTGAATCTAAAGAATGATATGATGATGATCTCTTTGTAACTTCTGCTAAGATGCCAGTGACTTGATAGTATAGCTGCCCCTATATAATAAGATGGTCTTATCACTATAGTATGGAGAAATTTCTAAAGATTCGTAAAACTTACTGACAATTTGTAAATGGGCAGTCAATGAGATTCAAATTGAGGACTCTGCTGTTTCTTTTCTGTTTTTGTCTTGTCTTGATTTGGAGACAGGGTCTCACTACACAGATCTACCTGCCTCTGTCTCTAGAATGCTAGGATTAAAGGTGTATGCCACAACACCTGGCTTCTTCCACCTGTTAACTGCAACTGTCTACTTCATAGACCCAGGAATTTCCAAAGAGAACTAATTGTATTGACATCAAAAAATTTTGTACACATAAGTCAGAAGTTAAGGGTCTAAACCTATTAGTTCAAACTGCTTGATCCAAATAGTACATAAAGATAGCTGGTCATGGCTCCTGCCAATATTCAAACAGTTGTTATATTCTTCTCTAGAATTAGAAGACCTCGAATATTCACCCACTCCATCATTTTTGATGTTTAGATCAAGCTTCCTGTAATGAGCATTGAATAACTGAATCATTTTAAAAACACATAAAAACAGATCTGAACACTCAAAATTCTAGACAAAAATTAAGCACAAAAATGTAAAAACTGCTAAAACCAAAAATTTCCTGATAGCAGGATGTTTTTCATTTACTGATTACCTCTCTGTAGGACTAGCCATGTGAAAAATATTCTCATCTTCATTCTGTAATCGCTCTTTTCTCCTCCTCTCAATGTCATGTCGTAGATCATTTGGTTGTATTATTTTGACCAGAGTCTGAGGAATTTTGACAGAAGACAAACTATTCACAATACTGTTAGTAGCACAAAGACAATTTCTAACAAGAAACTTAAATAAAAGCCCTTAATTATTTTATACCCATCCAGCTAATGGTAGCATGAACTGATAAAAGTATTTTTGAGACACAATTGAAGTTCTATTTTGTTTGTTTGTTTTGGGAGACAGCGTTTTTCTACGTGTAGCTTTGGCTATTCTGGGTATCACTATGTAGACCAGGTTGGTCTTGAACTCACAGAGATCCACCTGCTTCTGCCTCCCAACTGCAGGGATTAGGGGTGTGGGCCATCATGGTTCAGGATCAGAAAAGCTCTTATATTAAACCAAGAATCCTACTTCTAAGATTTTATCCCAAAGAAAAAGTTGTCTCTTTAAGGATATTGAAAATAACAAAAATGAAACAACTTAAATGTGAAAATAATTTAAGGGGAAAAAAGAATGATGCAGGATGTTATGATAAATAAATCAAACAAAACTATACAGCCATAAAAAATTATAAATTTTGGAAGTCAATATGGAAAAATATTTACTGAAAAATTTTAAAACTTAAAAACCTCAATTATAAAGGACCATGGGAAGAATTTAGAACTTTTACATAAAAGAGATGTCATGGATTATTAGCATACTGAATTGCATCTGAAAGACTGTTAAAATGTACCATGCCTGCTCTCAGTCACAGGTGATGTAGCTTGGTCCACTACCCAAGTTGTATCTGGTGGCTGGACCCTGTCTTTGATTTCTGTGACTTAGCAGTGGGCCTTGACTTCTGGAGTGTCACTTCCCTGGAGACATAGGGAGAGGGATTGCCTGAATGTGGGAGACGAGGAACTTGTGAATCTAAACCATGTCCCAGAAGTGGCCTTAGAGGGTGGGGCTTAGGGTTCAGACTCCCAAAATTGAAAAGTTTCCTCCGAGAAACCCCCATATATATGTATCCCCAAGATGGGAGAAGCCAGCAGTAGACCCATCAGTGTTAGGGGGCCAACCATTTCTTCTATGCTACCTGGGGGTGTGAAACATCAGAAAGCACATACTTGAGACCATTCCAGAAGTAGTTAAATATTCAATGGCCAAGGTGAGAGAAGGGTAGCCAAGTGGAAGAGAGAGAACAGAGTCAGGGTGGTTGGAGTCTTGGTTTAACAGCTCCCCCTAGTTTACCTTGATTTCTGCATTGTTAGGACCCCTGATCATTTTGTTCCTGCTTTTGACCTTTACATTCTAAATCACTTAGAAAGTACAGAGGACCAGGGGTATGAGCTGCATAACTATCCACAATAGCTTCAAGATTGAACATGCACAAGAAAAGGGGGAATGAAAAGGTCAGCTCAGGAACTTTGGGAAGGTCATGGAACTCTTGCCCCTCTGAAGGGGAGAGGCTAATTAACATTCCTCAGACTACAGGGTGGGGACACATTCTGCAGGACCAACCGCTGCCCACCTTTAGACAAGGGAAGTCCTTGCCACCTCATTCCCTGAAGACCAATCAGTTTAAAAAGTCATACTGTTCTGCCAATCACATTGTGTCTAATGGCTGCTGCCCTGAAAGCTGTATAAAAGCTCACTGATCGAGTTGTGCATGGTGGTCACCTCTCCTTCAGGTCTGGGATGACCCTAGTGCACTGTATCAATAAATTCCTCTTGCTTTTTGCATCGAAAAAAAATGCACCATGCCATACTGGAATTATTTATTTTTTAAGTCTTCAAATTTCCTGGAGATCAACTATAACTAGAAATTTTACAAAAGCATTACTCAATAAACTAAGCTACCTCTATTTATCAAATCTTTATTTTATAAGTAAAAATTATAGTCTATCAGAAATAAATTAAAAGCTTTTCACTACAGAAAAAATTCTCAAAGGAAAAATTAAATGATTCATTTAGAATGTGACATGCTTTTAAAGATTTGTTTTCAACCTGGTCAATTATGGAAGTCTTTTTAGTTAGGAAAGAAATAGAAAGTGGGAGGGGAGATATTGGGTAGAAAGCATATATAATGATAATGAAAAAATTTAGCATTAGTTTCATTATTTTGCTAGTTTTTATTCCACAGAATCTTTCCTAAATTCTACAGCAAATAGATAGGCAGCAGCAGATGCCACAGTTCCTTTGCATTTCTTCCACATACAATTAAAAGTATATCCCACATGCCAGATTTGCAAAATGGCTATCAACGTTATTTTCTATAAGCACACTGAGAAGTTTGGAGATGAATATTCAATGTAATTTTAAATTAACTTTTCAAAGTTGTTATGCTTAATAACCATGCCTCTCGAAGAAAAATTTTGTCTTTTTCAGCATCTCACTCCATCTTGGACTGCCATCAGTCACTTGGAGAACTTTTTCAATTTATATTCCTGGATGTCATCCTTTCTTTATAGACCTTTAACTTCTTTTCCCACTACTATACCAATAATAATTATACTCACTTACCTTATCTGGTTCATATACCATAGTGAATTTATTCTGAAGATCAGCCAAAGACATATCTATTCGCCTAAAATAATAAAGGCACATAATTAAATAATTATGCTAATTATTATGTACTGATTCTTTTACTACAGAATAGAATTAGAAATAAACCAGTAGGTCTTAGAAAAAGCCAAAGCAACCTGCAACCACGGAGCTTTTCATTTCTTTTGTTTTTTAAGATAGGGTCTTTCTAATGTAGCCCTGGCTGTTTTGAAACTTACTCCCTTAAATTCAGGTATCTGTGTGCCTGTCTCCCAACATTGGGATTAATGTTATGTGCCTCCACACCCTGCTAGGCTTTCACCTATATGGCAGTCTACTAAGTCATATGTACCCTACGAGCACATTGTAGGGAAGTCTTGGTGGCTCTCCAATCACTAGTAAGTGTGACCTCAAACTCAGTTTTGGTGATACATAACATTATAACATTGATTCATCTCAGTACTCCATACAGGGTACACCACCTGCTCAGACAAGTGCCAACAGAAGGCATGCATGTTTTCATCCTCAGACCTCCGAACAATCATTTGTGACCACTTAAAGTAACCCCTGATTTTAATGGCTTGACATTTTCCAGCATTCCCTTCAGTAGACAATTACTACAGACATAGCAGAATCAAGGTAGGTAAATCTTTTCAAAGGCCCACACACTCAAACAGTGTTAAGTCAATGATTTTAATGCAATCTACTTCATTGATGTGTACTCGTCCAACAGCTGCTTAGCTCTTGTTACTATGTACAAAGTACACTCCTAGATTCTATACAAGCTTAGGAAAAGCAAGCTCAGAAAGCTGGACCTTTCCCCATCTTTTCTGAGGAATATTCTCATGAGGTAAGTGAAAAGACAGTAATTAATCATTACCTGTGAAATTCTGGATCTGAATTTGATTTCATTTGATTGAAATCTGCATCCTGTTTGTTTTTTATTCTTGAGAAACGCTCGTTTAGAGTAATATCAGGTATTACAGAACTATCTGCTGAAAAAGGAAACAAATAGTCCCGTGTCAATGTGAAACTGAATGCCCTTAAAAGATTCTATAAAATTCAACATAAAGAAAGGACCATCAAAATAATCCAAACTGTTCTCCTTTGAAAAGAAATATGACCCGAACTATTTGCATATTAACTTATAATGCTCACATGCTTTCCCAAACCCAAACAAGAGTTGATTCATTCAAGGATTTTCTTCCTATCTGCCACATTTGCTTTCTTATCAAAGTAAGAATCATTCTTTTTCATGTTAAGACCATACTCTAGAAAGTTTGGAAGACACTCTACAGTTCAACAGTGAAAATTAAATCAATTAACAATTTAATCAAAACAATCCCTGAACGAATGCTGAATTAAGTTATGTTTAAATACCACAGAGTGCCTTCCAATATTACTTCATTTTTGCATTAACTTTAGTTCATAAATACATTCTAAAATCAGCTATGCTACAAGCTCTTAATAGTATAGAAAGAATACACTTAATCTGTCAAAATGTTATACAAGCAATCTTCTCTCACTAGTCCTGTTCTGGGACACTCTCCTGTTTTTCTGTAATATTACCATACTTTTTGAGAACTATACTCTTTGGATAAAAAGAGTTGGAGCTGAGAGGGTAAACTGTTGCTGACAAACTGTATATTTTTTCATATTCAAAATTAAGTTTTAGGGGATCAAACTCAAGGGCTTACCCATTCTCAGAAAAGAGCTTTAATACTTAGCTAAACCCTCAGGTCCAATCTACCTGATTCCCTTCACTTAAGGGATAGGAGAGGAAATAATTACTTTTTAAATGTATTTTACTTATGTGTGTAAGTGTCTTTTCTGTGCACTAAGTGTGTGACTTGTGCCCAAAGAGTCCAAAAGAGGTCTAGAACTGGAGGTACTGGGGACTGAATTTAGGACCAGTACTCTTAACTGCTGAGCTATCTCTTTAGCCCAAATAATTATTTTAAAAATATGTTTCGTATTCAGGTGGTGGTGATGCATACCATTAATCCCAGCACTTAGGAGGCAGAGATAGGCAGATCTCTGAGTTCTGAGTTCTAGGACAGCCTGGTCTACAGAGGAAGTTACACAACAGCTAAGGCTACTCAGAGAAACCCTGTCTCAAAAAAAAAATCAAAAAAATATTAAGGTAAAGATTAAAGCAAATAAAAATTTGACATTCTTAAGAATCTCTTGCTTATAATAATTTATGCAGTACTACTAGGAAAAGTTGTTTTACATCACTGATTTTCTAATGGGCACTTATGAAAAGCAAAAATTTACTGCAAATCTTTTAAGGCCCTCATTTAATTCTTTGATGTCATAAAGAACGGAATCATCCACTGATTATACATGAACAAGCTTAACAGCATAAAGTCCTAGAAGGGCCTTGGGGAAAGGTTGCTAATATCACAAAAAAAAACCTGGACTTCTGCATTGTCTAGGATGTATACCTGTTTTTGTTGCTTCTTCCTCCTTTATTAGGCCTTTAATATGTCTGTCATTTTGAGTAGTCTGATATTTTTCTGACTAATAATTTGTAATCCACTAACATTTGAAGCAGAAAGTTATTGAAAATACATAAAAAGAACAACTAGTCTTGAGTGAATGTCTGGCACTGTCTCCAACAGATTCCCTAATTTATGACCTACTTAAAATAGAATATTAATTACAATTAAGCTACATCAAAGCCATTTGTATTTTGGGAAAAGTTGGTACATTATTTTTGTGCTATCCTTAATTTTTGTGTAAAACATACCAACCTTTAACTTTGTGGATTATTGTTATGATTTCCTGAGCAAATTCTTCAGTAGGTTTGTTTTCAGGATTCTGAGTTGAGTCAAGATGTTGAAATATTGGATGAAAATTGTCACTTGTTTTGCCAATAGCAACCAAATCATGTGATATCTGTCTCTCTGCAGAATATCTAGAAGTAGACCTAAAATAATTTGAAATATTTAATTAAATTTATAATTTCTGTTATTATGCCAAGGATAGAATTTTTTACTATTAAGATCACTAAATATTAAAAATATTTAACTATTCTGTCATAATTTAGGCACTAAAATTACATGTTATAAAACTAATAAACCACAAGTGAAAAATAAGTATAGATAAATAGTTCTGAGCTCTTTTCAAATCACAATAATCACAATGCTAAGTGAATTTTTCCTTCAAACATATAAGGCATTAAAGTCACCTAATATAAAAAAATAATCAGACTATTTTCTACTTTAATATTGTCAAAACATTGTAATCAGTCACTTTGAAATACCACCATACTTTAAAAGCTGTTACCAAACCTAAAAATCTTAACTATTAAAATTCTCACTATAAGCAATGAGAAGCTTAGAATAATGTTTTCAAACCAAATCTATTAAGAAATTAACTGTAGAACAGCAAGATGGTTTAGCAGATACAAAAAAAAAAAGAACCTGCTATGCAAGCCTGTACCCTAGAACCCATGGTGGAAGGAGAGAAAACAACTCCCTAAAATTGTCCCCGAAAAGAGGTCGTCCTCTGTCCTCTATCTACATACCTGCCATAGCACAAGTGCACTAGCATTCTCACATCAGCCACACACATAAACACAACTACAGTCCCATTCCCTCTATCTTGAAGAATAATCTAGTCAAATTAAAGTCACATTGAAATCACAGTAGGAATTACATCAAGTCATCTGTCTCCTGGGATCCCAAGAAGACACAAGAATTTGAGCTCTATTCATGTCTCAAAACTAACTTTTCTCTATAGAATAAGAACCTTCAGGGGCTGGAGAGATGGCTCAGCAGTTAAGAGCACTGACTGCTCTTCCAAAGGTCATGAGTTCAAATCCCAGCAACCACATGGTGGCTTACAACCATCTGTAATGAGATCTGATACTCTCTTCTGGTGCCTCTGAAGGCAGCTACAGTGTACTTAGATATAATAAATAAATAAATAAATAAATAAAT
Source organism: Hylomyscus alleni (assembly GCA_019843855.1). Taxonomy (NCBI): domain Eukaryota; kingdom Metazoa; phylum Chordata; class Mammalia; order Rodentia; family Muridae; genus Hylomyscus; species Hylomyscus alleni. The sequence continues at coordinate 9,945 of JADRCC010090786.1, forward strand.
AAATAAAAATAATCTTTTAAAAAAAAGAGAACCTGCTAAGATCCCTTCCTGCTAAAATATTCTATGAATGTCAAAAGCAGCAAAAGACAGCCTGAGATCTACATAAAGAATAGATGCTGGCCTGGTGTAGTGAGTGTCTCATGCCTTTAATCTCAGCATTCAAGAGGCAGCAGCCAGGAGGGACAGCCAGAGCTACA
>JADRCC010090859.1:0-11311 GCA_019843855.1 Hylomyscus alleni
ACACACACACACACACACACACACATACACATACATATACATATACAACTTCATACTTTGCTCATCCTCACCTCTTCATTACTTCCCCTTGCTGTCTTCTTCTCCACAAATAGTCTCATGGTTCCTGCCCCATCTTCATTTATGTTACACATGCATACATATACACATGCGCATGTATGCATGCTCTCACACACATATACATAAAAACCAAAGAGGATGTATAGTCTGAAAAAGACACACCATCTATGAAACATTCAGTAAAAGACAAAAGTAAAGAGTCGAAAGATCAATGAGAGCCAGGATGTGGAGGAGAAAGGTATAAAGACATAGGATCCAGGCAGTGTTTAGTGCAATAAAACTACTCTGTAGACTACAATGGTTGGTGTATCATAAAATCCATAGCATGTTCAAGGAGTATACTCTATGTAAAAACTAGACTTGGTGATAAAATGTGTTAAATCAGACCCTGTATGTGGATTGTAGGAGGGTCTATGCATAGTGAAGTTATGAACACACAGAAGTCTCAGTGACTTTTACTCCATTTTCCTAATCATAAAACCACCCAAAAGGAGGAGGGAGAGAAGCAGGAGGAAGAGGAAGAGGAGGAGGAGAAGGAGCTAAATTTGGAATAGTAATTCAATAGTAGCCACTCAGGTCTTTGATAAAGAGAAACATGTCCCATTTTTTTCTCAAATTTAAAGATAAAAGTCATTCTTGTAAATGCTTCTGAAAACATTGCACCAATGAGCCTTTCTTGAGGGAAAAGTACCTGCTCAAGTAAAGCAGATATTGGGAAGTCTTTATAACAAACCAACATGGACCACCGAGGGGAATATGGCCATAGATCAGAAGGTAACAGTTCTAAATCCTGACTTTCCCACATACAACAAACACTGAGACAAACTGACAAGGAACAATGGTTGTGCTCATAGAGGGCAGCTTGCTATCCTGTGCATTTTATAGTGTAGCATCCCACATCAACAACTGAACTCACTACAAAGGTGGCTGACATCTATTCATACACATGCACATGTGTACACACAATTTACTTGAGCTGATTTTCATGCTACGATTTTTCATTTACTTACAAATTCAATACCTTGGGTAGTGAAGAAATATTTTTTGTGAAATAAACAGCTTTTTATCCTCTGCTTTGTTTTATTTGTCTTTTGTCAAATCAAAGAAATACTATCACTTTCCTTTTTAAAAATACTGCATTATTCCATTTTTATAATCAGTGTTCTCCCTTTCTGGGTAATGTTTGTAATTCTCTATCTGTGAAAGTGGGGCAAATGAGCAACTCTGGTAGAGGCTTGGGGCATGGTTTGTTGCTTGTTTAGATCTTTCAATGATCTTCGGATTATTTGTAACATGTTTTGTTCTCAATATGAAAACAAAATAATCCCTTCATAATAACACCTTATTTTTTACTAAATAGAGAAATAAGATGTTTGAAGGTTCTTAGTGCAGTGGAAGGAATTAGTGGTTTTGTTAAGTCTGGCATGACATCCTTGAGAAGAAAAATTTTATCCACTCTGTATTTACAATCCTTTATGCTCCATGTACATGGCTGATACTATGTAAATTATTCCTAAATAAGATTCCCCACTAAATTTCTATTTTTGTCCTTTAGACTTAAATAATAATCCAAGAAAAAAATCTCTAACAAATTATCATTATTTCCCTTTGGATTTCACTGGCTGTGTCTCTTTAAAGAACACCTTCCTGGGAGAATCCAACACTTACTATTCGATAATTAATTTTCTTTTCTATATTCTCTCAAAGAACTTCATTAATTTTCACTAATTCATTTGATCTATATTTATAGAGAAACTGCAATGGGCAGATGTGCTTATTTATGTCCGTGGTGGACAAAACGAATGTTTCTAACCTGAAGCAGCTTACGTTTCAATAGGAGCACACATACGAGAAGTAGGCGTGTACTCTTTCAGATGACAATCAAGTCATGAAACGATAGCACATTTTAGAGGAAGAAAAAAATGACCAGATGGATGACTTGGAGTGTTCTTGGAAGACACCTCTGTAGCATGGCGTTATATGTGAAGGAGTGAGGCCAGTGGGAAACTTGGGGAGGAACCTTCCAGACAAAATATTCACTTAGTCAAAAGTGCAAGGATCAAGCATCGATGAGGAATGGACGGACCATTTAATGAGATGAAGACAAAGGCAGGGTTTGTGTTTGGTTTAAGATGACCATTAGGCGACAACATAAGTTAAGGGCTGGGTGAATAATTCCCATAGGAGTCCGGAGGCCACAGTCTGTTAAATGAAGGGCTGGGCATGTGAGTGTGCACATTAAACTAAATTTAACAATGTGTAAGCTAAACAGAATGCTTCCAGTTAAGGAGCCATGAAAATACCTTCATATTAAGTGGTCCACTGCTTTGAAATATAAAATATATCTAAAAACAGTGTCTTTTTCCAAATCAACTTGTCTTTCCAGTTTATGTGCAGGAAGCAAAACTTTCTGGGCTGTCTTTCTGTGTGCCCATTACAAACAGCACAGCAGACTTCTTGGTGGTTTTGTGGGATGGAGGTGCAGCAGTTACCTTGCTGAACCCTGTGTCTGATGATCTGGCTGTGCACAGCATCCCACACGGAACATCAGCTTACTCTTTCAGGTAAAAAGGCCCTGCAGGTGAAGCGTCATTCTGTCCTTGGACCTCCAGCTTTGACGGGCAGCCTTGCACCTGCAGTGGGTTTTCAATGGAGGTAAGATGACATTCTGCCAATTAGTAAATGGCAGCTGAGTGTAGGCCAAGCTGTGCCAGGGCTTGACAGCAATTGTACAAGGAGACCAGAGCACTCTGTTGCCCTGCTCCTGTGATCGTATTATTCTCAAATGCCAGCGTGTCCTGTTCATGATCCATGAAGTCATCTCACAACCTGGATATGGCCTTCCTACGGCTCAGCCTTCTGCTCCTGGCTAATGCTGAGGTTGTAGGATTGATGGATTTCTGTTACACTGGTAATATGGACAGGCACATCACAGGATACATTTAATTTGGAGCATAAGTTGCTTTAAATCTTTTGAACAAGAAAATGAGTATTTCTTATGAAAATACAGGGATATGCATTGCACAAAATTTTACCACCAGGCTACATTGACAATGATAAGCAGTAGGTAGGTGTTAAGTTTGTGTAATTGAGAAACTATTCAGTTAAATAATGTGGAGAACTTTTAAATAAAATCCAGGGGCAAACAGGTTTCATGAACCTTAGGAGATCTTAAATTTCACTCAGTTCCAATTCTAGTCTCATTTTCTATGACCAGAGACAAACAGAAAATCTTCCTCCTATGACTTTAATTAACCCTATAAATATATAATTCTTTTTGTTGCTGGTACTTTGTTCTCAGTCATTCCTGTTTCCTCCACATCCTCCCACACTGAAACTGAAACCTTTCATTAATTTTCAAAAAGAAAAAAAAAATTATTCCCTAAAATATCTGGTGAGTTTCATCATCTTACTGGAGATTAAAAAGAAAAGAAGGGACCCACTATGTGTCCTACTGGCTTTGTCACAAAGGCTGGCTTCCCTACTGATATTGGTTGGCCATCATCCTGTATATACTCAGCCCAGAAATCTCATCAGCATTTAAATTAAGGTAGCTCTGTCCTTAACTGAAAGACTTAAACCAGATGCCAAGAAATGTAATTTTCCCCATCATTACATCAGACTAGAATTAAATTTCTATTTTGTAAAAATCTTACTTTGGTGAGAGTAAGGTTTTTAGAAGGGTTGTATTCTTGGTTTTGTGATATATCCAGAGTTGAAAATCTTGAATTCTACAGTATGCTCCTGTGCATACTCACACTCTCAGTGGGTCTCAGTCTTTCTTGCTTGCTTCATTTTTTTCCCACCATTAAATTGTTCAAACCTGCCTAAACCTCTCCTGTCCTCCCAAGCCCAGTCATCATTTATGTTAACAAGTAAATAATTATCACAACAAATACATTTATTCTACTAATTCACTTTAATGTATTCAACATATATCCATGGTATTTGGCTAGCCAGTTCATGTATTTTTCTGTCTGAAAAACCCCTGTCTACAATTCCATGGCAACCTAAAGAAATACTTTCTCCTTATACTACTAGGTTGTGAACTAAAATCTTAACAATACAAATTGAGGAGGTACATAATGACTTTCACAGGCACTGGAAAAGTCTGAGAATGTTTATTCCATGGAGTATCACAATAACTTCACGCAATGGGCTACAAGGAAGAGCAGATACACATGTGTCCTGTACATGTTAAAACATTCAGTTTCTTGGCAGAGAGAAAGCCTTCAATGATGAAGTGGCAGACCTATCAAACCTATCTTCTATGTGTATGAATTAATCCCAGCAAGAATTTATTCCCCCAACTCAAAATAGTCACCATGCTATTCACCCCAGGTTCTAGGCTCAATACAAGTTTGTGAGGTGGTTCTCACAGCCATTCCATCTCCATTAGATTTGATTTTAAGAGCATTCTGGAAGCATTCTAGATGATAACTTGTTTGTTTGTTTGTTTTAGGCATTACAACTGTGTTCTTAAGAAACCTGTGCCACACTCATCCAACATCATCATCTCTGAACCCTGTATAAATCCACACAGTCAGGATAATATGTTAGATCCCATAGTCCTAGAATGAATCTCTAAAATGAAGAGTTGAAGCTACCTGCCAGATGGGCTTTTGAAACCTCAAAGCCCACTCCAGTGAGATACCTCCTTGAGGCCGTAACTTCTAACAATTCCAACCACTGTGGCCCAAACATTCAAATATATTAGTCTATGCACACTCATGGGTGGTGGTGGGCATTCTCACTTAAACCATCACAATATGAAAGGGTTCATTGGTCACTTAGGTTTCTTTGAATACCACTGTGGACCATCAACACCTTCATCTATTCAATCATAACCATATAAGCATATTCTTCTACTTACTCTGAGTTGCATTGCATTCCACACATGGCAGCCAAAATTTCATGGAATGTCACAGTCCCTACATACAGTGGCTACAAGGAATAGCAGACACACATATTGCACATGTTTCCTCATGTATCCTCTGATCTACCCAACCAGCAAGTTATTAAGGATTCCACACTGGAAACAGCAAAGCATTAAACTGAGACCGAAGCCCTTGTAAACATGAAATCTTGCGTGATTCATTACATGGAGCAGATGTCAGATCTTTCAGTGTTTAGGTTCAGTCTAAGCCTGACTACGAGTGAACCAGAGAGAGAGCCAGGAAGCAACTGTCTGCCATTGCTTCCTTAGATTCCTGCTTGAGTTCCTGCCTTGACGCCCCTCAATGGTGAACTGTGACCTGAGGTGTGAGTCAAGTAATTCCTTTCCCTCTAAGTTGCTTTTGGTCAGTGTTTTATTATAGCACCAGAAAGGAAACTAGAGAGCTTTGTAATCACAGACTCAGAAATTCAATGTCAAGGTCAGCGTATAGCCTAGGGATATGTATTTTATCAATAATCCAATCACTAAACACTACAAATTGAAACATGGCGAATTGCCACTACAAACCATCTACATTATCTAAAAACAAAAACCACACACACAAATTACAGAGTCCAGCCAGAATGTGAATGTGAAATTAGAATCCATATATTTATAGCAGGAATGTAAAATCATATAGCCAGTTTGGAAACATTCTTAACGTTCCTTCAACTGCCCAACATGAACTTACCAGAATCCCACTCTTAAATATACTCTGGGGAACTGAAAAAAAAAATACCAATGTTTGTAGGCAAATGTCCCCGATAGCATTCTTCACAATAGTTCAATAGTGAACATGACTTTCAGCTAGTAGAAAGATGAATACATTGTGCTACCAAGTTATGATGAAATGTTACTAGGGAATAAAAAGAGGTAAGTGCTGATACATGCTTCAACACAAGTAAATCCTGGAAAAATGCCTGCTATGGGAAACAACTAGTCACACAACATTACACATTTTATAATTTAATTCATATAAAATGTCCTGAATAAGTAGGAAAGCACAGAAAGTAAATGACTGGCCACTTAAAGCTGAGGGAATTGAAGGGGAAATTGGATAGCAGGCTTCTTTTGAGCAGTTGACTGTGCTGATAACCAGCCTGTGGTCACACTGTATGGTATTAACCCTGTGGGTATATAATATGCTATTAACGCTGTGAGTACATCGTGTGGTATTAACCCTGTGAACATACTGTGTGGTACTAATATCACAAATACACTGTGTAGTATTAGCTCTGTGAGTTGCTAACCATTATCTTTTTGTAAATTATGAGCTATGATTCCACTGTTTATAAAAGTTCATATTATTCATGGGATGCTATGCTATATGCTCTCTGTATAATATGATCCATAACTCACCTGTCAATCCAATAATCCCCAGGTAACATGAATGCCAACAACCCAATTATCACATTTGATGAATGCTACTGCTGTCTTTTTAGATAGATATTATTTTTAAATAAACATCACACGGAAACAATTGTAATGATTTTCTTATCATGTTCACTGTGTGAAGACAAACTTAGAAGGAGGCAATCTTTAATCTGAAATGACTTTGAAAACATTGAGTTTTTTTTTGGTTAAGAACTGAAGAGCAGTACAGACTGAAATGGACTCTCAAGAAGAGAACAAGAGTATCAGGAGGAGGAAGCCTTCATTGTGAATTCCTCTTCAGAGGTGGTAAGATGAGCTTTAATTTCTCCAGGAGGTAGCTTTCTTCCTGTTCCTGAGACACTTCTGGGCCCAACCCCTGTGCATGGCTTCCCTTTGCTTTCCTGCTAACTTTCAGTGAAATTTCTCTTTTCAGCTAAGGACAGGATGACAAGAAACAATAATATTTCATTCTGATTTGGAGTGTGTTAATATCTAACATTTCACCTTTTTTTCTGTAGAACATACAGACAGAACCCTAGAACTCCTTAATAGCTCCTGTTCTGCATGTCACATGCGGTGTAAATCCTATGTAGGGAAGATGCTAAAGTTCTGTACACAGAGACATGTCCTCTAAGGCCTGTATGTCCATTCTGTCCTCTGTGAAAGATGAGTAGCTGCCACTCCTGTCCCTTCACCAGAAACTCTGAACTCTAAAAAGGTTATCATCTCTTACAAATTTTAACATAAGGTTTCGGGAGTTGACTTAGTGTATAAAATCCTTGCTATGTAAGCACGTTGCCCTAAGTCCAAATCTGCAGAATGTATGTGAAGCGAGGCACAATATTGAGTCTATATCCACAGTGCTTCTGTAGTGAGATGGGAGGTGGAGTAGAAATATCCCCAGGAGCTTGTAGGGCAGCTTGCTTGACTTACACATCAGCAAAACAGCAAGACTCCCTGTCTCAAAAAAGAAGGGAAAGCAAGGTCTGTGATGGTCAGGATTTTTTTTTTAATTAACTTGCTCCAAGCAAGCTAGTATCAACGGTGAAGAGGAAACTTCAATTGAAAATCATTGTTCCCATAAGATTGGCCTCTGGGTAACCCTGTGGAGCATTTTCTTGATTATTACTTATGTAGGAGGGTCCAAACTATTGTATTCAGTGTTCACTGAAACAGGTGGTCCTAAGTTGTATAAAAAAGCAGACTGAGCAAGCCAGAAGGAGGAACCTCGTAAGGAGGTTCTTCCATTTCATTGAGGAGTTCTAACAAGATCAGCTTTTTAGTAAACAGTGGAATTCAACAGATTTTTAAACACTTCCAGCAGAAGAAGGGTCATATCAATTCTCACAAATCTATTAGGTTCATGTGTGTGTGGAGTCACTGATTTGAGGAAAATCTAGGATCTTCCTTAGTGTTGCTCCCAGATGTCCATCCTAGAGCTCCTGGGAGATTCTATCCAGTGGAAAGCAGTAAATAGTAAAAGTAGAAAAAGTCAACATAGGAGTCAGAGATAGCTGTCTCCTGAGAGGCTCTGACAGTACCTGACTAATACAGAAGTAGAGGCTCACAGCCAAACATTGGACTGAGTACAGGGTCCCCAATGAAGGAGCTAGAGAAAGGACCCAAGGAGCTGAAAGGTTTGCAGTCCCTTAGAAGGAACAACAATATGAACTAATTAGTATCCTCAGAGCTCTCAGGGACTAAAACTCCAACCAAAGAGTACACATGGGGGGACTCATGGCTCCAGCAGAATGCTTATAGCAGAGGATGACCAAGTTGGTCATCAATGGGAGGAGAGGACCTTGGCCCTGTGAAGGTTCTATGCTCCAGTGTAGGGGAATGCCAGGACCAGTAAGCAAGAGGGAGTGGAATGATGAGCAGGGGGAGGGGGGAGGAGAGAGGGAACAGGGGATTGTTTTAGTTTTTTTTATTTTATTATTATTTTTCTTATTTTCTTTTATTTTCTTTTTCTTTTTTTCTTTTTTTTCTTTCTTTCTTTCTTTCTTTCTTTCTTTCTTTCTCTCTTTTTTGGGGGGGAGGGAGGGGAACCTGGGAAAGGAGATATTGTAAATGAAAAACATCTAATTAAAAGAGTGATTTGTAACCCCATAGGAAGAACAGCAGTATCAACCAACCAGATTCCCCAGAGCTCCCAGGGACTAAAACACCATCCAAAGAGTATACTTGGAGCAACCCATGGCTCCAGCCAAATATATAGCAGAGGATGGCCTTGTCTGGCATCAATGAGAGGAGAGGCCCTTGGTCCTGTGAAGACTAGATGCTTCAGTGTATTGGAATGCCAGGGCAGTCGGGTGGGAGTGGGTGGGTGGGTGGGGGAGCACCCTCATAGAAGCAGGGAGGGGGGAATGGGATAGGAGGTTTTCAGAGGAGAAACCAGGAAAGAGGATAGCAGTCGAAATGTAAATAAATAAAATAACCATTTTTTTTAAAAAAAAAAAAAGAAAGAAAAAGGCAACATAAAACTCTAGTGTTGTATCCTGTGAATCAATAGGACCCACTGGTTTGGTCAATAATAAGATGGACAGCTGTGGGTAACCACGATGTCCAGGATTATGGAACCCCAATCAGCCAATTTAATCACATATACTCAGAAACATCTGTGGCTTAAACTGCATGTGCTGGGTTTTCCGAACAGGTTTGCCTCAGCTGAGGAGCCTGCTAGGGCAATGAAAAGCAGTCTGTGGTCACAGGCACAATACGACAGCCACCATTTCTCTCTACACCAATTAGCCAACCTGACCTTCAAACATCTTCATCAAGAAGGAGATGCTAGGGAACTTTAAACCTTTAGTAATGGAAATTTCTTTTCTGCAGGGAGGACCAAATGGACTGTTTAGGAAGTTTTGTGTATATATGCATGTACATGTTCATGTGTATGTCACATGTGTGTGGCCAAGTGTGGAGGTCAGAGTTCAACATCAGGAATCATTCTCAATTACTTTTCACCTTACTTTTTTGAGACAGGTTCTCTCATTAAACTTGGAACTCACACGTTTAGTTAGATTGACTGCCAGCAGTACCCAGGTATTCTCCTTTCTCTGCCTCCCCAGTGGAATTCAGGCATGTGCAGTTATGCCTTCTTTTCATACTAAGGGTCAGGTTCAAGTTCCCTTGCTTGCAAGGTAAGCTCCTTACAGCCTGAGCCATACCCTCAATGCCTGACTTGAGGTTCTTGTTTCCCTTTTGTACCCCAACTCCTCCCAGAAACCCCCTTCAATAACTACAATATCTTTTTTGTCATATTCCTTAAAATATTATTATAACAATAAAAATAAGTATTATAAAAGTTGTTTGATATAAAACAACAATCAATTTAAGTCTTATGTAGATGCTCGTCTGCAGCAATAGTGAAAATACACTTTTCTCAATATAAATTTTAAATAACTCCAAACATATTAACTGTATATTTCAAAATAATATATCACTACTAGTATTTTCTTAAATGCACATAAGTATATAAAGTCTTTTTGTTTGTTTGTTTTGTGTTTAGTAGAGTTTAAAATATTGGCTCTTATTGTGGTACAAGCCCAAAATAAGAACAATTTTTAGGCATTGGATTTCATTGAAATAAGGCTGTACTTCAATAACCCTCACATCACCAAAGGATTTTACTTCATTGTAGCTAAGCTGAGAGTTGACAGTTCTGCTGCACCAAGAAAAGAATTGTAGGCACACTTTTTGGATACAGACTTCCTGCTATAGTCAAATCTATTTGAATTGAGTGAGTGACTTTATTCTCAGCACACAGAGAACAGGTTACATTCATTTAAGAAATGGTGGATGTATTAAGATGGTCTATCCATAAAGTCATTCACCAACTGTATCAATGAACAATGGTTCTGCTTGGAGGGTGGCACAGACATTAGGTGAGGGTAAGAATATGGTTCATTAGCTATGATAATTTTGAAAAGCATTCGTCTCAGAGAAAGAGTAACTTATAAAGTCCTGTTTTTCAAACTTGATACAAGAGTTACAAATGTTAAGTAAAGCATTCAGTCTTACTCTTTGTTATTCTCTTACAAGCAACCTTCCTAGTTAATCATCTGTTTCTTTTGGGTATATAAATACTTTTGAAATATATAAGCTGTTCTGAAAACAATAGTATAGTGTAAAAACATGAAATAAAAAATACTACTAAAAGAGAGGCTGAAATAGGAGAAGCAAGATTTCAAGACCCTTATGTTGTACACAGCCAGACACTGTCACAAACAAATAAGCTGAAAGTGTATATAGATTGTACAATATTGGATCCACTTCTCCAATTACCAAATTAGAGAGACCATCAGATTACAATCAACAAATTTCTAATTCCTCATTTTTTTGAATTTCAATCGATTAGGATATGTTGGTAGTAGTAATTTTCATATTAAGATATTAAGAAGAAGTAACTCACTTCCTGTTGCTTTTGTTGTAAGAGGTAGAATTAGGTTTATGTGGATTTGTTGAAAGATTACTTTCTTGCTTCTTCTATGGTGTAGTTTTCCTCCTTATGTTGATGTTTTCCATCTATTATCCTTTGTAGGGGTGGATTTGTAGAAAGATATTGTGTAAATTTTGTTTTGTCATGGAATATCTTGTTTTCTCCATCTATGGTAATTGAGAGTTTTGCTGGGTATAGTAGTCTGGGCTGGCATTTGTGTTCTCTTAGGCTCTGTATGACATCTCCCCAGGATCTTCTAGCTTTCATAGTCTCTGGTGAGAAGTCTGTGTAATTCTGATAGGCCTACCTTTAAATGTTACTTGCCTTTTTTCCCTTACTGCTTTTAAAATTCTTTCTTTGTTTAGTGCATTTGGTGTTTTTATTATTATGTGACGGGAGGAGTTTCTTTTCTGGTTCAGTCTATTTGGAGTTCTGTAGGCTTCTTGTATGTTCATGGGCATCTCTTTCTTTAGGTTAGGGAA
>JADRCC010090993.1:0-12892 GCA_019843855.1 Hylomyscus alleni
TTTTTTTTTTCCCCCAGAGGGGAAACCAGGAAAGGAGTTATCATTTGAAATGCAAATAAAAAATTATCTAATAGAAAAAATAAAGATTTTCTTTTCAACATTCTCATAAATAAATTTGCTATACACAGGGGCAACCCTGTACTATATAGGGAGAACCTGCCCCTAAAGGAAAAGAGAACAAAACAAAATGTATAGGTAAATATATGTAAGAATAAATTTTGATTTAAGATGATTTGGGGAGAAAAGCATGAACTTGAGTAAGTAAGGAGATGGGGAGGGTGTGGAGGGAGTTGTGTGAGGTGAGGAGCACGATCAAAACAGTGTACAAAAATAGTTTTTAAATAGAAAGGAAATACGTTAGTTGGTAAATTCTGTAATCTGTAGGAAATGGAAGGATGATAGACTCCCTTGCTTTTAGCACTGAATGTTATCTCAAAGAGATCCATCCCTAATCAAGACAATGAAGACAAAAGGAAAACAAATCAGACAGAGGTCTCCATCCTCATGGAACACTCAATATGAGAGACTTGATTAACCATAGTTACTTAGCTGAAGAATTCAAGACAATATGAAGGCACCACATGATGTGAAGAGACATGAAGCAGAGAGGGGCTCATGAATGAAAGGGTCAAGTAGAAAGTTGTGAGTGAACAGAGAAACCAGGAGGTAAAACAATGAGGCATGGGACTAACAGCAGAAAGAAATATTTCCATGGGGAAGAACTTCAAAGATGAAAGATATTTTTCAGGTGTTGTCACTTAGGCCTCAAATTGAGTTTATGAAGAATAAAAGGAAATGTCACTATATCTACAGACATACCAGTTAAATTTACGAAAATGTTGTTTTTGATTGGCTCTCATATATCATAAATATTTGTAGTAATAATTCTCCTATAATAAATTCATATTTTGATATATATTGGTAAAAACAGTTATACCCATGAAAATGTTTAGTTTTTAAGCAGTTTGTCTGCTACAAAAGAATCTCCCTGAACAGTATTTCCTGAATTTTCAGTTACATTTTGAAGGAGTGGGGGCAGAATATGTGTTCTTTGAGTGGAGATCCATACATGCACATGTGTCTGCCTACTGCCTCAATGCCACAAAAATGATGGAATACTAAATAAATGATTTAAATTCAAAGATATTAACTCATTTATCGTTATCACCTTAAAATATATATGAAATCACCAAGTAAGCATTTTGAAGTAATTATACTTAAAATATTGGAAGAAAAGAAATGCATTTGTCTTATTTAGAACAGCTTAAATCCTATGGCTTAATGAACTGAAAAATCACTCAATATGATTGCCAAATGCATGCTATCCTTTTTTCGATACATTTCCCCTCTCAGAATTAAGCTTCCAACGTTACCATTGGCATCTGTACAAAAGAAAATCTATAATGTAGGGCACTTTTCAAGGTGTGTCAATTTTAAAGGCTTAAAAACAGTGCAATTTTATGGAAAGTGAATGGTTATCCTTTTTAACATTTCAATGTCTGATTGAATCAACTGAAGCATTCAATCCATCACATTTTAGGGAAGACTGGTATAACACGAGCAAATTGTCAGGTTAACCTTCGGTGGCTATAATTGGCATAATGTATGATCCAGAATGTATGAAAGGACATTGACAAAATGTGTATAGCTTGGGACTCAAAAAAAAAAAATAGCTGAGATGATGTCCTCCTAGGTCACAGGGAGAATGGGATCAGAACATTCTATGATAAGTCAGTAATTGAGAAAAAGACAGAAATAATGACCTCCAGCTAGCATGGTGAAAGAGAGTAAATGAAGCTCTAGTGTTACAGCAGGCCAGGTTGTCTTAGCCACAGAGTGCCCTGTTTCCAGTATAAATTATAGAAGGAGAGCATGCTTATCTAATGGTGCAATGTTTAACTATGTATGTGATAGAGAGAAATGTCACTACTAAAATTATACAATTATTTTTGCCCAGATGAGAGAAATATACATAAGTTGTAAATTTATAATCTCTAATCACTTACAACAGAAGATGAAAAGTGGAAAAAACAGTTGTTTTAGGGACTGTAGACATGTTGGAAGTATGGCTGTTCTTTCCCTAGCTTTCCCCCCCCCAAAATTGTTCAAGTGATATACACATCTATCACACATATTTCTGTATGTATGATCAGTAATTACTGTCCATTTGACAGAAAATTATATGAATAACCAGGTTTCTCATTCTATAAAACTAGACTACAGATGAAAACATGTGAATGATGTACCTAAATGTTTGGGAGCCCAAATAACTCCTGATTATAACCAGTTACTTTTACTTATTAAATAACAGTTATGTGATATGCCTTGAAAGAAAGAAAATAATACTTACTTTGGATATGCTCTGTGTTGGTTTTCCATAGTTTATCATTGATGATTTTTGTGGTTATGGACATATAAAATGTTTGTTTTTCATCAATAATGCAAGAAAAATAAGACATTATATGGTTACTTTGATAGAATTATTATCAAAGATCCCTAGGCTGGAAATATCTTTTCCCTATTGGAAGTAGGGAAAATCATGAAATATCAATAAGGAAGGAAACATCATCTTAATGCATTAAGCTCTAAAGAATATCTAAAATTGTATAATTCAATTAAGTTTAATAAATATAAAAACATTTGGTAATGGGTTTTATATATGAATGAGGGCCTAAGCTTCAATCTTCAGCCCCTACCAAGATTGCTATCCTCGTAAAGTATCACCAATATTCCTGTCTAAAGAGGACTTGAAAGAGGACGCCACCAAGACATGCTAATATGCACAGGAGAAGTCTCAGGAGACCTCAAGCCTAGGTAGGACTATAGGCAGCAAAGGAATGTTGAGAGTTGGAGAAATAGTCTTCCATAGGGAATAACAGAAACTGGTTACCCAGTTCCAAATCGTAGGCCCTGAAAACATGTACTTAAATGTAATAATATACTGTATAAGAAGGCTGTATCTCTGTAATTAGAAATATAAATACATACACATGCATGCACTTATATATATTTATATGTACGTATAAGTATTTGAAGATATATATTAGAGAAAGAGACATGAATTAGAGAAAGAGCATAGAGGAGTCAATGAATGGGATTGGAGTTTAAAAGACATAGGGATATTGGTATGTATATGTATGTGCCTAGTGTGAGAGGGTGTGGACAGGTGTTTGAGGACTAGGGCAACTAGAAGCCAGTTCTTCTTTCCTAAAAGATACGTTATCGGTTAAGTAAGTGACCCTGTCTCAAAAAAACTAGGTTTAAAGAAATGAAAAAGGTATCCAGCAGCATCCCCTGTCTTACAAATGCACCCCTATGTACACACACACTGATGTGCATACATACATACATACATACATGCATACATACACACACAAACACACACACAAAAACACCTTTAATCTAGAAAAATATAAAAGTACAAAGAAGAATACATTTGGTTATAACTACTTTCTAAGTGAAGTGATCACTCCTCACGTGAATGCAATAATTGGAAAATGTATGACTTAAATTTAATGAGTGATACATTCATCATATATATATATATGTATATATGTATATATTTGATTAAAATATTTTAGCTAACTTCTCAATAATATATAACAATCCCTTTTAACAGGGAGATCATAAAATTTTGTAAAAAATGGTTATAATTGGTTCTCTGGAGTCTAACTTCTTGAGTTCTTTGTATATATTGGACATTAGTCCTCTATCAGATATAGGATTGGTAAAGACCTTTTCACAATTGGTTGGTTGTCGTTTTGTCCTATTACAGAAGCTTTGTAATTTTATGAGGTCCCATTTGTCAATTCTTGATCTTAGAGCATAAGCTATTGGTATTCTGTTCAGGAAAATTTCCCCTGTGCCCATGTGCTCAAGGCTCTGCCTCACTTTGTTTTCTATTAGTTTCAGTGTATCTGATTTTATGTGGAAGTCTTTGATCTACTTGGACTTGGGTTTTGTACAAGGAGATAGGAATGGATCGATTTGCATTCTTCTACATGCTAACTGCAAGTTGAGCCAACACCATTTGTTGAAAATGCTGTCTTTTTTTTCACCAGATTGTTTTAGCTCCTTTGTCAAAGATCAAGTGACCATAGGTGTGTGGGTTCATTTCTGGGTCTTCAAATCTACTCCATTGCTCTACCTGCCTGTCACTGTAACAATACCATGCTGTGTAGTACAGCTTAATGTCCAGAATGGTGATTCCACCAGAGGTTCTTTTATTGTTGAGAATAGTTTTCGCTATCCTAGGTTTTTTGTTAATCCAGATGAAATTGCAAATTGCTCTTTCTAAGTCTGTGAAGAATTGAATTGAAATTTTGATAAAGATTGCATTGAATCTGTAGATTGCTTTTAGCAAGATGAACATTTTTACTATATTACCATCTTCTGAGATCTTCTTTAATTTCCTTCTTCAGACACTTGAAGTTCTTGTCAAACATATCTTTTCTTGCTTAGTTAGAGTCACACCAAGGTAATTTATATTATCTGTGATTATTGTGAAGGGTGTTGTTTCCCTAATTTCTTTCTCAGCCTGTTTATCCTTTGTGTAGAGGGAAGGCCACTCCATAGAACCAAACAACTCTAATAAAAATGGGGTACAGAGTTAAAGAATTCTCAACTGAGGAATATCGAATGACTGAAAAGCACCTAGAGAAATGTTCAACATCCTTAGTCATCGAGGAAAAGCAAATCAAAACAACCCTGAGATTCCACCTCACACCAGTCAGAACTGATAAGGTCAAAAACTCAGGTGACAGCAGATGTTGGCAAAGTTGTGGAGAAAGAGGAACACTCCTTCATTGCTGGTTGGATTGCAAACTGGCACAAACACTCTGGGAATCAGTTTGGCAGTTCCTCAGGAAATTGGACATAGTATTATTAGAGGACTCAGCTATATCACTCCTGGTCATATACCTAGAAGATGCTCCAACATGTAATAAGGACACATGCTCCATTATGTTCAAAGCAGTCTTCTTTATAATAGCCAGAAACTGGAAACAACCCAGATGTCCCTCAACAGTGGAATGGATACAGAAAATGTACATTTACACAATGGAGTACTACTCAGCTATTAAAAATAATGAATTTATGAAATTCTTAGGGAAATGGTTAGATCTTGAGAATATCATCCTGAGTGAGGTAACCCAATCACAAAAGAACACACATGGTATGCACTGTGTAATAAGTGGATATTAGCCCAGAAGCTTGGAATACCCAAAATACAATCCACAAACCACAAGAAATTCAAGAAGAAAAGAAGATCAAAGTGTGGATACTTTGTTTCTTCTTAAAAGGGGGAATAAATTACCCCTGGAAGGAGTTGCAGAGACAAACTATGGAGCAGAGACTGAAGGAAGGACAATCCAGAGACTGCTCCAACTGGGAATCCTTTCCATATTCAATCATCAAATCCAGACAGTATTGTGGATGCCAGCAATTGCTGGATGACAGGAGCCCTATATAGCTATCTCCTGAGAGGCTCTGACAGTACCCGACTAATATAGAAGTAGAGGCTCATAGCCATCCATAGGACTGAGTACAGAGTCCCCAATGAAGGAACTAAGAAAGAACCCAAAGGAGCTGAAAGGTTTGAAGCCCCTTAAGACAAACAACAATATGAACTAATTAGTACCCTCAGAGCTCCCAGGGACTAAACCACCAACCAAAGAGTACACATGGTGGGACTCATGACTCCAGCAGCATATGTACAGGGGAGGATGGCCTAGTCGGTCATCAATGGGAGGAGAGACCCTTGGTCCCATGAAGGTTCTATGCCCTAGTGTATGGGAATGCCAGGACCAGGAAGTGGGAGAGGGTGTATTGGTGAGCATGGGAAGGGGGGAGGAAACAGGGTTGTTTTGTTTTTTGTTTTTGTTTTTGTTTTTGTTTATTTATTTTATTTTTTCTTTTTTTCCGAGGAGAACTGGGAAAGGAGATACCATATGACATGTAAATAAAGAAAATATCTAATAAAAAATAAATAAAAACAAAGAAAAAAATTATAATTCATTTACTCTTATCATTTTGAAAACCTATTAGAAAAACTTGGAAGTGACTTAAAACCTAAAACCAAGCAACTTGGTGAAATGGGTTAAAATAAGAGTTGCTAAGAGTCTGGTGGCTTTTTTTGACCCCCATTTGAGCACAGCTCTGACAGCTGTAAATGTGGACAATTCAAGAGTCAACAGAGCATCCCGAGCCAGTAGCTTCTGGGCTCATAGACTCATGAACTCTAAGGATGAATTTCAGGGACAGCAGGAGGATGCACTTAGACAAGCTTTTATGGTGGTGTTGTTTGTGAGAATACAAATATTCAGCATACCAGGGACGGTCCCAGGAAATAGGTTAATACTGATCTGCCAGAACAAGAGCTTCTGTGGAAATTAAGGTGGAGACTAGAGTGAGGTACCAGTCAGTGGCCAGTCATTCCAGTCCTCCAACATCAGGTGTCCATGTACCTCTCAGTTTCGATCATGTTCTCCCACATCTTTGAGACAGTGGAGCTTATTCAGGTTGGATAAATGAGAAAGAAAGATAATAAAAGCCAGAGCAGAGTCCAGAGTTCCCTTCTGGCATTTCTGGTCCCTGGCCAAGCTGCAACCAGATATCTGTGGCGCTGGGTAAGAATCAATGTCCTTTCCCGATGAGCTTCAATTGCCTGTTCATATCCATGGAAAGAAAACTTTTAAATGAAATGTTAAAATGCATGCACAGGAATTTAAAGTACTCTAAGGATGATTAAATGTTTGGATATAGCATTCCTATGATGGCTTGAAGAGGAAAGACCCCCAATAGCTCAAATGTGCTTGGTTGTTGGGAAGTGGAGCTAACAAGGATTACCAGGTATGGCTTTGTTGGAGGAAATATCACTGGAGTCAGTCTTTGTGGTTTCAGAAGCACAAGCCTAGCCTAATGGCTTGCTATTTCCTTGCTGCCTGCTTCTCCTGATGTTTAATTTTCAGCTACCTCTTCAACACTATCTCTGCTTGTGCCTCCATTCTTCCCACTAGGATGATAAAGGACTAAACTCTGAGCCTGTAAATTACCAATTGAATGTTTTCCTTTACAATAGTTGCTATGGCCATGGTGTCTCTTCACAGATCCCAAATCTATCTAGTGGCCATGATTAGGTGAGATTTCCATACTGTCAAGTGATTCTTTCTTGATTGCTGGGCATTTTTGATGAACAAAGTACTTTTACATGAAGTGTGCTTTGAACAGTCTCTGGGTTGGAATTCTGCCACGAACCTGACATCCATTCATGTAAAATAAATTAATTTTCTTAAAGTAATAACTTCAGAATCACATTTGGGATGCAAATCTGTAATTCCAAAATCTAGCAAAAGGATTGTTAAACCTGAGAATTGTGAAAATAAAAGCATCTCTACAATGTTTAGCCAAATTTGAAGCAGTCTTTAATTAAATACTGACCCAGATGATGGACTCTAGCCAGGCTCATTCTGAGGTTCCCAGGAAATGGATACTAGTCCCATTTACTGAGATGTAAAAGTGGCAAAATCACAAGGCCTTTGTATTTCCCATCAGATCCAATCAGGGACGAGCACACATCCTGAAGTATTTTGTGCTTACAGGACTATCCCTACAAACATCCAACCAAGCATATCCTGTGCAAACAAACTTGTTTAAAGGTATGAAAACGTGTGGCTTGTTATTTCCCAAAAATCATAGGTTCCAGTATTCCAGGATGTTATCTGTCCTTAGGCAAGGAGGGTTTATGGGCTAACTTTGACTACTACAGGATTCAGGAGGATCAATAAATAAATAGCATCTTCAGTTACATAGGTTGCTTGGGCTGTGTAAGAGCCTGTCTTGATAAAGAAAACAAACAAAATATAAAACTGTTGTGGTTTGCATGGTGGTACCAACATATGCCTTTAATGCCAGTACTAGGAAAGCAAAACCAAGCAGACTCTTTGAGTCTGAGGCCAGCTTTGTGTACACAGAACAAAAACAACAACATCCAAAATGCCAAACAGCATCAAAAATCTGTTGTGGTTTGAATGATAAATGTCCCCATAATCTCAGGTACTAAAAATGGTTATTCCCCACTTGGTGGTTCTATTTGGAGATGCAAAAAGGTGGTGCCTTGTTGGAGAAACTCTGTCACTCTGAGTAGGATTAGAGAGTCTAAAACGACCTTTATTTCAGCTGTACTTTTTCTGCTTCCTGTTTGTGGGTTAAAGATGTAAACTCTCAGCTGTTGCTCAATTGTTAGGTTGTGGGGTTCTTCTGGGGTTCCTCTGCTCCGCCATTATGGAATTTACCCTTCTGGATATATAACTCCAAATAAATTTGGACCTCTCTAAGTTTAAATTTCATTCAAATGCTTAAAGCAGGAAAGTCTGACCCACATCAGCTGTAAATGACTGGACATTTCTTTCCCTGACATGATGAAGTAGTTCTGCTTATGCACAAATTTATTTCATACCCTGTTTAGTAGTCAGAAATAAAATTTAAGGATGGTAGTATACGCTTAAATGTGTAACTTGCAAAACTGTAAAATTTGCAGAAATAAGAAGCCAAAGGATAGTAATTTTCTAAAACAGTGTTTATTTTAATAGCTAAAGTCTGAGGGGAACTTGTATAGATTAGAAAAGTCATAGGCTGACCAAAGATATAAAAGAAAAATGTAGCAAGAATGAGGAAAACTAAAAGTGTGCAGAACTCGATGCTCTTGATAGAAAAAACATTTCCAAAAGCAACCAATTTTTTAAAAATTAGAGTCAAAAGTTTTAGCATCTCCTAAATGTAGCAAGATATAATATCTGTTTGCCATGTAACAGGTTTTGTTTTTGCTTAGAAAGTTCAGAGTATTTTCTTAGTGTGAAAAAAAAGCTTATGTATAAAACAGTGAAATGTTCTACACTCAGAGATTACAAACCATTTTTCATCTTTTTAAATAATCTCTCATAATAAAATGCTGTACAAAGCAGAGTATAGGCTTTCTTTGTAACAGAATCTGTATAGTCTAAGAGGATCACAAATCTCTACTAGTTAAAGTCCTCCAATGAGTTCAGAAAGTAAAATCTACTCCAAAATGTCCTTGACAAGTTAAATAACTAACTATGTTAAACAACAACTAGATCCAGACCTCAGCTTGTGATTGTCCAGGCTCAACAAGTTATGAAATTCTATGTGCGAACACCTCATTTCTTCAGCAACAAGAAGTCTGACATCATCATCTTTTGAAAACTGAATTACTACTCATGCCAGAGATTAACAAGTTGCTTTGAAGAAATATGTTTGGATGAAAAAGTGCTATCAGAATTGCCTCAGTCTTTTTTTTTTCTTTAATTGTTGTGAGTATTAAAAACAACAGTTAGTTTATGGGATAAGAGTCTGTTCTATGAACAGAATCAACTGGCATCTGCTCTGTTGAAATCTGCCTGCCCTAGAAGAATGAGAGGCATCCAGGAGACAGAGGCCTTTCAACATAGGGACAACCTACTGAGGGAATCAGGTACTCAGGCTTGGAACATGTGCTATTACTGGGCCACCATTATAGTTTGTGGAAAGTCACACTTCAGTTTCCTTATCTGTATTAGGGGAGTGGAGCATGAACTTTAATGCCCTTTCTAGCTTTGAAATTATAGACCTGCAAGAGCCTATTGGGAGGCCACTCTTGTATTATCCCTTCAAAACATGCTGGAATGTCAGAGAACAGCAGGGGCTCTCAGCAGTGAGAGGAAATAGTTACTGGTTAGTCATGTCCTGTGTATAATGCTAAGTTTGCCATACCCGGTTCAATGAGAATAAGCAACTGCACCTAGGGACTGCTTTTTCATAATGGCTCAAAAATAAAATTTATACAATCACTCTGCTTACTCTAGCCCTAATAGTAAGTGATTCCAAGAAAGGTAGAGGGAAATTACATGGCATCTGTACACACCAAATTAATATTACCTCTTGAGAATGTTTGAGGTTTCTAAATTTGACTTTATGTTAACTATCATTTTTGCATGTTTTAGTAAGATGTATAACATACTTCTATTAGGATTAAAAAAGCAGCTGCAATGGTCAGCTTCTCCCAGGAAGATGATAAAGTCTGCAAAAGTCTCATTTTTTCCTATGGCACTTACTAGCACAAAGCTTGAGTTAGAAACATAGATGATACATATATATGTCCATTTTAATTAATATTATGTAACTCCAAATTTATATAATAAATTAATGTATTAAGAATAATTTAATAAAAGTAATTTTTAAAAAGATTTTTGAAGAGATTTTTTAACATGCAATAGGTGGGGACCAGTTTACAAATTTTATGAGTTTTATTTTCCATATTATAGAAGTCAACCAATAGAAGCAAACATGCGGGGCTGGAAAGATGGCTCAGTGGTTAAGAACACTGTATATTCTTCCAGACACCCTGTGTTCAATTCCCAATAATCAAATCTGTAATGGGTTCCTATGTACTCTTCCAGTGTGTCTGAAGAGAGCAACAATATACTTAGATACCTTAAATAAATAAATAAATAAATCTTTAAAGAAATGTAAACATGAAAAATCTTAATTTTGTACGATCCCTGTATCATTACAAAGAACATAAATCCACCAACCTACTGAAGAAATTTGAAAAGAATCAGTGAATTCTGCTTACTATCTTGCTCTACATTTAAGACTACATCAGAAACTGTTAACTTATGAAAATAATTTTATAATTATAGGAGACTAGGAGTGAATGAAAATTACCTTCTAAGTTTAATTTAGAGTGAGTATATTTGAAGTCATTTTGTGAGCCAACAAAAATTTAGGTAAGGCAAATTTACTGGAAATTACTCATCTATAATCTGAACAACAAAGTAAGCAATTTTTTTTTCCAACATCAAGTCAACTATTTGTGGAAGAGAATGGTCATGTGATTCGATGAGGTTAGGGGAAAACCTTGGTATCATTGCCACCAGAAATTGTAGTCTTCATAGTGAACTAAATTTAAGAATTCTTTTATCTTTTTAAAGATTTTTTTGGATAATTTTAAAAATGTATAATTTTTAAATTTGTTTTCTGATTATCACGGTAAGGTTCAGAACAATCTTTAATTGATAAACAAAGCTAATTTTTAATCAGACCTCAAAACTTTGTGGAAAATATCTGACAAAGTCCTAAAGACATTGTGTCTTTATCATTTAGGTCATATTGTGTGAAAAAAAAATCCATATTTATACATGAACTACAATGGATTGGCTCATGCAATTGGCTATGCTTTTCATTTAAAATAAACAACAGTTTGACAGATTTATACATCTTCAGTTTTATACAAGTGCAGTAATTCCATATGGATGATTTTAGATTAGTTTGTATATACATATCATTTAAGAGCTTAATAAGAATATAGAGTTCCAGTTCTTGTAAAGATCCAGAGGAAGTAAGACAGATATATGATCAAACTGATTTATTTCACAAATATCTAGGGATATCAACACATAATTATCTTAAAAATACCACAGTGCACTTTTCATATGTAAAGGCTGCTCATGAACCATCAGGGATGCTCTTATAGGGTCCACTTTCCCAGGCTGGGGCCACGAACCATCAGGGATGCTCTTACAGGGTCCAATTTCCCAAGCTGGGTCCATGAACCATCAGGGATGCTCTTATAGGGTCCAATTTACCAGGCAGGGGCCAGTAACCTAGTTTAACCCACAGATGAGACAACTTGGAGGAAAAATAGTCCGTAATAAGCATGAACCTTGTATTTTGATTAGCAAGCCTTACTTTGAAGAAATCACAAGCAGAGGCTGAATGACTAACAAAAAGTTAAACCTTTCTTCCAGGCGTTCTAAGGAGATCTCTCTTTTTACAAAGTATAGATACTTAAAAAAATAGATAGAAATGTTATTATTTGTCATATGAATAAAAGTTTTCACTGCCAAGCAATACAAAAACTGTGGTAGAAATGCATCTAGATGGGTTTATCCTATGACCCAAGGGGACACTCTTTTGGAATTTAGATATTTCAATTTTATGAAATACTTATATTGCTGGGAGAAAATAGGTAATATGCAGATGCATTATTCATTCCTTCTCTTCTTAGATTTTGGGATTTGGTAGAAGTGTCACATCTTATAAACTGATTATAAAATGCTTTTGTTACTAAATAACAGCATCTGGTAGCACAATAGACTGATCTAAGCAATACTTCCATCAACTGTAGACCTAGCTGTCAAAGACTGATTATGGCACACAAAAGTAGAAGAAAATGGTTTCATTGGATGAAATTTCCTATAATAATTGAAGGAATCTAACTTATTTTAAAGCAGGTATGTTTTGTAATCTAAATATGTAACTGGTCATATATGCAGAAATATAGCAATTTTGGCTTAAAATGTATAGTAATGTGACAAGAAAAAATATATACAATGCTATAAATCATAGAATATCATGATGCACTTATGCCTTGAATGAAAGGTTCTCATAAAGATTCTTGCTGAATAAAGGGCACTCCAGCCTGATATAACTGTCTCCTGAGAGGCTCTGACAGAACCTGACTAATACAGAAGTAAAGGCTCACAGTCATCTATTGAAGTGAGTACAGCATCCCCAATGAAGAAGTTAGAGAAAGAACTAATGGAGTTGAAGGGTTTGCAGCCTCTTGGGACGAACAACAATATGGACTGACCAATACTCTCAGAGCTCCCAGGGATTCAACCACCAACTAAGGACTATACATGGTAGGACTGATTGTTCTGGCAGCATGTGTATAGTAGAGGATTGCAAAGTCAGTCATCAATGAGAGGAGAGGCCCTTGGCCCTGTGAAGGTTCTGTGCCCCAATGTAGGGGAATGACAGGGCCGATAAGTGGGAGAGGGTGGGATGGCAGACATGGGGAGGGGGAAGGTAACAGGGGTTTGTTCTAGTTGTTTTT
>JADRCC010091004.1:0-12507 GCA_019843855.1 Hylomyscus alleni
CTATCTGAATAAGGCAGATTCTTTGAGAGCAATTCCAAGCTGTCCTTTGCTTGGAATCGAGTTAGGATATGTTGGAAACATTGTGCTGGCTAGGAAACGATGCCCAATCTTAGCCATTTATGAATCATTACTTGGGGTACCTTTATGCCTAAATAAGAGGGCATGTTGATGATTGGAAAGACTAATCTGGAACACGTCTAAGTTAGGACGGGATGCCAGCGACTATCTGAATACCCAGGAGGCTCAAGCTCTCTTTTGGGGCCATATCGCCTCTCATCCTTAATCAGGCTTTTACCCCCGATAGTTTGGATATGACTGGTGTAGACAAGAGGGCGTGGCACTCTTTGTCAAAGATCAAGTGACCATAGTTATGTTGGTTCATTTTTGGGTCTTCAGTTCTGTTCCATTGATCTACCTGCCTGTCTCAGTACCAATACTATACAGTTTTTATCACTATTGCTCTTTAACCCCCAGAAATTCTTTTATTGTTGAGAATAGTTTTCATTATCCTTGGGTTTTTTTGTTGTTGTTGTTGCTGCTGTTCCAAATAAATTTGAAAATTTCTCTTTCTAACTCTTTGAACAATTGAGTTGGAATTTTGATGGGGATTGCATTGAATCTGTAGATTCTTTTCCACAAGATGGCCATTTTCATTGTATTAGTTCTGCCCATCCTTGTGCATGGGAGATCTTTCTATCTTCTGAGGTTTTCTTCGATTTCTTTCTTCCCTCATGAAGTTCTTGTCATACAGATCTTTCACTTGCTCGGTTAGAGTCACACCAAGGTATTTTATATTATTTGTGACTATTGTGAAGGGTGTCATTTTCCTAATTTCTTTCTCAGCCTGTTTATCCTTTGAGTAGAGGAAGACTACTGATCTGTTTGATTTAATTTTATACCCAGCCACTTTGCTGAAGCTGTTTATCAAGATTAGGAGTTCTTTGATGGAATTTTTGGGGTCCCTTAAGCATACTACCATATCATCTGCAAATAGTGATATTTTGACTTCTTGCTTTCCAATTTGTATCCCTTTGACCCCCTTTTGTTCTCTAATTGCTCTGGCTAGGACATTGAGTACTATTTCCAATAGGTAGGGAGAAAGTAGGGAGGAAGACTTGTCTTGTCCCTGATTTTAGTGGGATTGCTTCAAGTTTCTCTTCATTTACTATATTTAGGTATGGGCCTTGAATTCCTGATCTTTCCAACACTTTTATCATGAAGGGCTGTTCCAGTTTCCAAAATCTTTCACATTTCTCTGAAAAAAAAAAACATCATGGTAGGTTCTTTAGAGCTTCAACCATACTCTCTAATATTATTACCTTCATTATTTTTATTCTTTGCCATTACAACAATACTTCATGGCCAAAAGTAATTGTATACTAAATAGTTTATTTTGGCTTCTCATTCCATAGGATTTGCATCTTTAATGGAGAGTAGATTGTGGAAGCAGGCAAACAAAGCATTAAAAGATCACATTTTCAACCACAAACATAAAACAGAGAGAACACACTGGAACTGAAATGAGTCTTGGAATTCTCAAAGCCTACCCATATTGAAGCATTTTTTCCAACAACCTTCTACTTCTAAAGACTCCATAAACCATTTATACAAAAAGAGTGCTAGAAAGAATCCTTCAATCTGAACAGAATGGTGATCATACCCAACAAGTCATACGGATAAATAAACAATTCCAAAACAGTTCATTAAAAGAGATCTAAGATAATAACAAACAAACAAAAATTCCAGGAATTAATAAATACTGTTCAATTATTGTTCTTAGTATTATTTGTCTGGATTCTCCAATAAGAAGACACATACCACCAAACTAGATTATAATGCACCACCCAACATCTTTTTGGTGGTTCTCGGAAACATCTTCTGAACAAATGATAAGTACTGTCTTAGGGAATAAAAGTTTGGTGCCTTCATTTGCTTTCTCTTGCTGTGATAAACATTATGACAAAAAACCCCAGCTTACTGAAAAAGTGACTTCTTGGGGCTATGTCCCAATCAGATTCTATCATTGAGAAGTATCAGGGCAGGAACTCAAGGTAGGAAACTGGAGTCAGGAATTGAAGCAAAGACCATGGAAAAATTCTGCTCACTGCCTTGCTTCTCCTGGCTTGTTCAGTTTGCTTTCTTATACAGCAACCATGTATTAAGTAGAGATTCTGACAAGCCCTCATACATCATTAATCAAGAAAAATGAAGCACAGCTTATAGGCCAAAGCTAATGGAGGCATTTTTTTCAATTTTGGTACCAACTTCCTAGATCACCCTAGTTTCTGTTAATTAACCAAAAACTAACCACTACAACTGACCTCTTGCCAGTTTTACACAAAATGTGTCACTATTAAACCCTAACCTTTCCTTTTTTGTTTATCCTTACAATCTCCTATTAATGACACAAGATAAAACACAGGATAACTTTAAAAGACCCACAGTCATTAAATGTTCACCACTATAAAGTATCCCAATGTCTCTTTAAAAGTCCAAAGTCTCTGGACTGTGGTCTCCTGAAAATTAAAAAAAAAAAAAAAGAAAAGAAAAAAGTTTTGTACTTCTTATTCCAGGAGGGAAGTAAATCAAAGTACAATTAAGATGCAGCAGTGTAATTCAGGTCTCATAGCTCAGGAAAGTGTATCTGAGTTCACTCTCTGTCTACTGGGCTCCAAAGAGACTGGTAACTTCACTTCTCTAGCTCTGCCACCCTCAGCACACATGACTCTTCTGATAGGCTTACTCCACATCTGTTGTTGTACTTGTCAGTTATCCTAGAGTACTGCATCTCCACTATTGCAGAATCTCCACTGCAACTGAATCTGTACCTTCATCAATGGCCTCAATGGTCTTGTCTTCTGGGAGACTAAACACTTGTCACAGAGTTTGAAGCCAAAGTTGCTCTCTATGACTCTTCTATGGCTTCAAACTCAGTACCATGTGGGAGACTCTTAAACATTATCAAGTTCAACCAGCTTTTTGTGCAGCCTTGCCACACCCCCCCACTGGACCACAGCTTTTATGTGTGGACCCCAAGGAAAATTCATGTCAGAGATTGTAGCCTATTATTAATTATAACAGATTTCAGCCCCAGAGCATCAATCAATCCAGTTAATTTAAGGTTTCGCTTTATTGATACTGTCCTCTTCTTAATCATAGCTATCACTCCAAAATTAGGCAACTAAAAACTACAGATTCTATCTTTTTTTATTGGTTATTTTATTTATTTACATTTCAAATGTTATCCCACTTCCTGGTTTCCTTTCTGCCATCCCCCTAATCCCCCCTCACCCCTGCTTCTATGAGAGAGTTACCCACCCACCCATCCACTTCAACATCACTGCCTTAGCATTCCCCTATGTTGGGGCATCAAATCTCCACAGGACCAAGGACCTCCCCTCCCAATGATGCCAGATAAGGCAATCCTCTGCTATATAATAAGCTGGAGTCATGGGTCCCTCCCTGTGTATTCTTTGATTGATGGTTTAGTCCCTGGGAGCCCTGGGAGGTCTGGTGAGTTGATATGGTTGTTCTTCCTATGGGGTTGCAAACCCCATTCATCTCCTTCAGTCCTTTCCCTAACTCCTCCATTGGGGTTCCCATGCTCAGTCCAATGGCTGGCTGCTAGCATCTGCATCTTTATATGTCAGGATCTGGCAAAGCCTCTCAGGAAACAGCCATACCAGGCTCCTGTCAGCAAGTGCTTCTTGGTATCAGCAATAGTGTCTGGGTTTAGTGTCTGTATATGGGATGGATCCCTAGGTGGGGCAGTCCCTGGATGGCCTTTCCTTCACTCTCTATTCATTGTCCCTACATTTCCTTTAAACAGGAGCTATTCTGGATTAATGTTTTTTGAAATGGATAGGTGGCCCCATCCCTCAGCCTGGGGCAGCTGTGCCTATCTACTGGATATGGTCTTTACATGTTCTATCTTCCCTTTGTTGAGTATTTCAGCTAATATTATTCCAATTGAGTCTTGGGAGTCTCTTGATTTCCTGGCATCTGGGACTTTCTAGTGGCTAAGCTCAGTTCCCCATCTCTCACTGCTACACACCTCTGATCCATTTCCTGATCTTCAGTTCTTCTCCCCAGTCTTCTCCCACACCTGATCCTACCTCCTTTTACCCTTCCCCTCCCTCTCCCTTACAAGTGCCTCCCTCTATCTACCTCCTGTGATTATTTTGTTCCCCCTTCTAAGTAGGATAGAAGCATCGACACTTTGATCTTCCTTCTTCTTGAATTTCATATGGTCTGGGAGTTAAACTACAGATTTTCAATTGAAATAAGTCACACAAACAACCTTTATAGTCTTTTCTTCCTTTTGAAACTTCTCAAGCCAAGCCTTCATCATCTACATTTCTCTATATACATTTAACATCCAAGCTTCCACAGAACAGCCCTTTAACCTTTGAATACTCAATGGATTTTCCAAACCAGTGTTCCAAACACTTCTATAATTCTCACAAACGTAACTTATTGAGGTCTCCCACAGAAATTTCCTATAAAATTGGAAAAAAATTCCTGTTCTAGTATGACTCTTAAGGTGCTGTTATAGAATGCTGGCTAAAGAAACTTGGAACATAAAAAGTTTTTTCCTGTAATATAGCTTATAGACCATTAGGAAGAGAAGTTAGATCAGTAGCCCAAGGTAGAAACCTGGATTTAGAAACTGAAGCAGAGACCATGGGAAATGCTGCTTACTAGTTTGTCTACCCCACTTGCTCAGTTTATTTTCTTATACAACAGAGGAACACATGTCCAGTGGTGGCACCACTCATGGTAGCCTGGGCCTTTTCACAGCAATTAATAAATTGATATCTCCACAGACTTGCCTACAGAGCAATCTGATAAAGGCCTTCTCTTAATTTCCCTTAATCAATGATTTCCTCTTCATAGATGATGCAGCTTGTCAAAATCTAAGCAGCACAGATGGCAATACAGATGTATCTGAGCAAATGGAACTAAGAAAGCAGATGGAGATAGTCTATTATTTAATAAAATATTGTGCAAACCAAAACTAGTAAAGAAAGATAAGGAGGATAGCTTCATTCATATTAAAGGAAAAATCCATCAAGAGTGGATTATGGAATATAATATACCAAAGAATATAATTGCAAAATTACATCTAATTTCATGAAATAACTACATTAGGATTAGATATGAAACCACACATTAGCAAAACTATTGAGTTAGTAACTTCATTGCTATACTCTCACCAATAGACATACTACTTATAGAAAAATTTAACAGGGTAATATTGGAATTCAATGACATCATAAATCAAATGGACCCAGTTAACATCCTACCAACCTTGAACTTTGAAGGAGGGGTTTGATGAAGAAATTTCATCTAAGACTGAAATCTCCCAAAGCTTTTCTCTATATAGTGTTAACTTTTGGGTCTTTGTGTTAATTTCCATATATCTCAAGAAAAAGCTTCTCTGATGAAGGCTGAGCAACTGATATGTAGTGTAGCATTATAAAAGTATGTTATTAGTATGCTATTTTAGCAAAGAACAGTAGTAAGTAGTTTAAAAAGCACTAACAAATGAATTTGTCATCAGTCCTAATAAAAAGTAAATATACATTTAAAATAACACACATTAATCAAATGATCTTTCTCTAAAATTGATCATATTATGTCATAAATCAAGGGATTTTCACAAAAAAAATTTACACTAGGTCAAGCAACATAGGAAAACTGAAAAGATATCCTGACTTCTATTTAGCCAAAATGGAATAAATCTGAATGTTAATATGAATAGAAGCAATGAAAAGCACACAAATGTAGGGAGACTAAACAATACCTCATTGAATGACAATTAGGTTAAAAAAGAAATGAGGAAAGAAACTTAAGAATTTCTATAATTGAATGAAAAGAAAAATACAGTGTAACAAAATTATGAAATACAATGAAAATAGCCATAAGAAGAATGATTACAATGCTAATTGCCAACATAAAAAGACTAGAGAGCTCTCAAATTAACAATTTAATGACTTAGGGGTATACCTGAATGCCTTTGAAAAACAAGAATAAACAATACCCTCAAACAGTAGAAGGGATGAGATAATCAAATGAAAACAGAAATTAAAAGACAAAGCTTTAGCCAAATGAGCAGAAAGGGGGAGAAAGAGTAATTCAATTCCTAACATTAGAGATGAGATGGGTGATTTTATAATAGACACTGAGGATATCTCGCTAGCAATCCAAATCACTAGCATTAATCAAACTAGTAAAGCAGGTTTCAGAGAATCTTAACAATACTTAGAATTTTTATATTCCATTGAACTGGAAAAATAAAAAAGATGGATATTGAGATACATACTATTAAAATTAATCAAAATGAAATAAATAATTTAGAGACTCCTAAGAGCCAAGGAGATTGAAATAATAATTAAAAATCGCCCATCTATACAATGTCCTTTATATCATTTACAAATCTAACAAAAAAAAATCAAACAAACAATCCTGTAGAGGAATTTCAATCCAATAGCATGATTGCTCTGACATGAGAACACATCCAAAGATATTATCCACCTGGAATGCAGACATACCTTTAGTATACACCTTTAATCCCAAACATCTAATTAAGAGGCAGAAAAAGTGCCAAATCAGAGAAAGATTTGACAGAATGAGTCAGAGATACAAGACACCAAACTCTCATGAGCACGGACAGGAAAGTAGGGCTCCCTATAGAGCAATGAGGGAGAGAGAGGGAACTGAATCCAGTTTAGTTCTGTGCAGTTCACATCACTGCAGTTAAGTGAGTGCAGTTGCACTCGGTTCAGTTCAGAGGAGAACAGTTCAGTTCATGGAGTTCAGAGGTAGTCTTTCAAAGCAAAACTGTTCAATTAGAAGCAGAAAGAAGCCAATTTGAATCAGTCGGCTTGGAGGGGAGTTTGAGTCAGAATACCTGACTTGAACCACTCAGCCAGAGTTTAGAAAGAGCAAGAAAAAGTTATCTGTAAGTCCAAGAAGCTAAAACATTCTAGGCCTAAATTAGCAAACAGAGGCTGGAAGCTGAAGCCTTCAAGGCTAAGGTTAGGGATTGTTGAAGATTAGATTGTATGGAGACTAGAAGCTTCCAGGCCTAAGCCTAAGGATTGTTAGAAGGAAACTCTCTGGGCTCTGTCCAAGTCATATATTCACGCATTCATTCATTCATCTCATCACTTCATCTGAGGAAAAAAAAGCAACATGCACCTTAATAGCCTTTTAAAAGGTCTTGGAACAGATCTAAGCCAGGAAGTAAAATATTTATTTGTAAAATAAAAGCTTTCAGTTACTGAAGAAAGTCTGGCATATTGATGTATGATTTTAATCCCAGAATTTGGGAGATGGAGACTGAGGCATGTTGATCTCTTGTGAGCTCAAGACCATCCTAGTCTACATAATGAGTTTCAGTACAGTCACAGCTACTTAGAGAGACACTGCCTAAAGCAAACAAAAAAAATCCTACCATCAACAATAGCAAAAACAAAAGAATGTTGAAGAAAGGAGATGAAAAAGATATCAAAAGGTAGAAATACTTTTTATGCTCATGAAATGGTAGGTATAGCATTGGTGAAATGACCATACTACCAAAAGCAATCTATAAATTCTTTGAAAAACTTCCAATGCAATTCTTTCAAGAAGTTGAAAGAATAATTATAAAATTTATATGGAAACACAAAATATCTAAGATATCCATGACAATGCTTAATAATAAAAACACTGATTGACAGGGCTAGAGAGATGGTGTAGCTGTTAACGGTTAAAGCTTACAACCAGAACCCTGCTGGAAGCATCATTAATTATCTCAAGTTATATTTTAGAGTTATAGTAATAAAATTGAATGATACTGGAATAAAAACAGGCTCACTGATTAAGGAAATCAATTCCATTAATTGAAGACCCAAATATAAACCTACATGCCTATAAATACCATTTATTTCAGAAAAATGTCCACAGTACACATGGAAGAAAACACTGAATCTTCAAAAAATGTTGTAGCTCAAGTTTAATATAAGTACATGTAGAAAAGTGAAACTAAGTCCTTATGACTAATCCTGTATAAAAGTCAACTCCAAATGAACTGGAGGTATCAATATAATACCTGATAGCCTGGTTCAGTTAGAGTAGAAAGTAGGGAATACATTTCAACTCACAGGCACAGAAAATGATTTTCTAAATAGGATACTAGTAATACAGGCATTAAAGCCATCAATTGACATATAGGATGATATGAAACTAAAAAGCTCTCATATAGGAAAAGACATCAGTATTCAAGTGACAAAGCAATTTATAGAATGAAAAAAACTTTTCATATATATATATATATATATATGCATATTAAAACTACGTTAAGATCTCATCTTATTTCAGTCAAATATCTAAGGTTAAAATAAAAATAGGCAACAAATATTGGCATGAGTGGGAAGGAAAGGGAGCACTCAGTCCTTCTTAGTGGAAGGACAAATTGGCATAGCCCCTATGGGCAGCAGGGTGGGTCATTTTCAAAAATCTATAAATAGATCTATAATATAATCTAGCAAAAGTATTCATGGACATATTCCTGTCTGGATCCTACTGGATCCTATATTCTACTTCAGAGATTCTACATCCTACTACATAGATCCTTGCTTATCCATGTTCATTTCTGTGCTATTCATAAGAGTCAGGAAATCAAAATAACATAGATGTTGCTTATGAACTGATAAATGTATAATGAAAGTGTGGTAAATATACATAATATTATTTAGCTACAAGAAAACAGAAACTATAAAGCTGGCAGGTAAATGGATGAACTTGAAAATAATCATTATGTGTGAGGTAACCAAAACTTAGAAAGACAAATATTTCCTGTTCTCTTTCATAGGTACACAGTAGCTTTAAATCTTTAGTCATATATAAAATAAAAGTACACATAGAAGTCAAGAAGTTGGAAATTTGCCAATAAGGAGCACTTCAAAAGAATAAAAGAATAAAGAACATAGTACGAAGTGGGAAAGGGCAACAGAGAAGATTAAATAGGGTTGTAGTAGGAGGGTAAGATAGATGGAGTATGGAAAGGAAGAACTAACATTAAAAAAAAAACTCTAAAAAATATCTATAAAAGATTATTAGGAAACCTACTGCTTTAGAAATTTCCTAAAATACAAATACACACATAAAAGGAAATTAAGTGTGTTTACCCTGTGTGATAGAATACACTTGGCCCAGGGAATAGCTCTATTTGGGGTGTGATCTTGTTGGAGTAGGTGTGGCCTTACTGGAGAAGAAAGAGGATTTGGGGACTTTGGATTTGGAAAGCACTGGAATGCTTTAAGTGGAACTTAATGGGCTATTCTAGGAGGAATATGAAAGATTTTGTTGCTGTGAGTGATTTGAAATGTGCAGACCTAGACCAGGAGTTACAGTGGAGAATTTCAGTATGTGGCCAGGAGACTGTTTATGTGATATTTTGGTGAAGAATATGGCTGCTTTTTTGCTACTGTCCAAAGAGACTGCCTACGGCTAAGATGAAAAGATTTTAAATTAATTGCTTTGAAAAAGGAAATCTCAAAACAGCCTGATGTAAATTCTGTTGTGTAGTTACTAAAGTTCACTCTTATGAAGAGTGTTTTAATGACATGGAGCAAGTTGAGAAAGGAAAAACACAAAATATATTGTTCAAGTATTAAAGGGATACCAGGAGGTTGAGTAGAGCTAAATTTAGGTCCAGGCATGGTAATGCACACCTTTAATCCCAGGAAACAAGGCCAAACAGATCTCTGAGTTCAAGGCCAAACTGGGACAGAACAAGTTCTAAGTGAAGAAAAGCTTGTCCAGCTGTAAAGGTATGTACCTTCAATCCCAGGAGATACAACCATGCAGACCTCTGAGTTCAAGATCAACCTACAGAGCAAATTTCAGGACAGCCAACTCTAGGCAGTGAGGGAGTTGGAAAACAAAAAGCTGGAAATAAAATAAGGGGTGTGTGGTATGTTCTATCCCCAGCAAGCAGCAGAACTCAGCAGCTTCAGCCATGTGGCTCTGAAAGAAGGGATGACGAGACAATTGATGCTGGTCAGGTGGAGCTAAGAAAGTACTGGTAACTAAGAAGAGACTAGAATCACTAAGGTGAAATCTTCTGGGATGTATTTTTCTGAGAGCACAAAGAAGCTGTGTTCCAGAGATAGCCAAGGTTGTACCTCCTACAGCATCTGTACTTGGTAATATGTAAGAGTCATCCAGGTGGTACTGGTTTTGAAGCCATGAAGGGGTCATGCAAAAAAGTTGAGGCTTGGCACCATGAAGAGAGCCTATGAGAGGCTATTGGTGAAGCCTAGTTGCAGGGGAAGATACCAGTGTATTAGAAATGCCAATACCATGTGATGACCACCAAGAACAACAGTAGTAGAGTGGAATCAACCAGAGTTTAGAGTACTATAGAGGGCATAGCTGGAGAAGTGATGCAAGCCCTTTGGAGGAGCTCAGAAGATCATGTGTTGATTCCAGACATTGGAATAAGAAGTTGTAACATTGAAGTTGCCTTGGAGATTCCAAGATATTCAAGATTCCAGAGATGTGAGATACCTGCCAAGGAAAGTTGCTAAGATGGAATGGAACCTGCCCAAAAGAAAGAACTTTGTTGCAGTCAACAAAGATGAAAAAGGAGTGATCTGAAGAACACTTTGACAGCAGACATGGAGATGCAGAGTTGGAGTTTGCCCAGCTGGTTTCCTGTCTTGCTTTGGGGATTACAGTTAAGTGATTGGATGGATCTCAGAAGAGACTTTGAACTTTTGCCATTGTTAAGACTGTTAAGGGGGACTTTGGAAGTTGGACTAAATGTATTTTTATTAAGCTATTTTAAGGTGTGGCCCACATAGACTTATGTGTTTGAACAAGCCTATGGGGGCCAGGAAGTGGAATGTGGTAGTTTGAATGTGCTTGACCAAGCTAGTGACACTATTTGTGGGTGTGGCCTTGGTGGAGTAGGTTTGACACTCTGGGCATGGGTTTAAGGACCCTCATCCTTGCTGCCTGGAAGTTAGTTGTCTTTGAGTGGCCTGCGGAAGATGTAGAACTCTCAACTCCTCTTCTACCATGCCTGCCTGGATGCTGCCATACTCCTCCACCTTGATGATAATGGAGTGAACCTCTGAACCTGTAAGCCAGCCCCAACAAATCCTGATCCTCTGGGAGAACATCCAGTGTTTTTAACCACAGCCATCTCACTAGTCCATCATCAAGTTCTCTTCTTTATAGTCATATATTAATGTATCTCTCAATCCTCATCAAAGAATGCTGTATTTACAGTATCCGATGGTAATTAATGGACTATCAACTACTCAAGGTGCAGAGAAAATGAAACAGTAAAATGCAATCTTTAAATGGTATGTCTGTATCATATCCCCTCTTCTCCCCAGGAACCACTGCAGAAGAAATGATGGAAAAATTGTACGAGCAGGAGGTATTGAGAATTTGCTGTGAAATATAATTTACTAAAGACAACAAGGAGGTTGCACAGAGGGATTATCAGTGACTGTGACTACATGGATCAAACTTGTGTCTGATTAAATCAGACAAAATTCCAGTACTGATGGAGAAGGTACTTATGAAGTCTGACTCCTGGATGAGGAATTACTGACTGTTGATGGTGGCTTTGGAGGATGAATTGCCTTTTTGCTGGGAGGTGTCTCCTGAGAGGCTGGTCATGCTCCAGTAGATGATTCTATATCCATGCATATACAAATAGCACCAAGTAGACTCAGGCCACCATGTGGACACAGAGCATGTGGATTTGGGAGTTAGAAGTATGGAATATAAAAGGAATTGTAGGAAAGGGAAAAGGGGCAGATTTGATCAAATAACTTCACATCTAACATATAAATCAAACATAATGGGTAAAAGGTCTCATAATTTCCTTTATTTATAGAAAAAAATGACAAAACATTTTCATGGTTCAACATTGATTATGTGTAAATAATTGAGGCACTCATATTTTCTCCAAAAATCTTAATATATCAGAAAGTAACAATTAATATTACATTTATACAAAGTCATTTACTATTGAAACCAGGCTACTCTAACTTACTCTGTTACTTCCTGTTTCCTAAAGCAGTACTGTCTGATAGTTTTCTCCTAATTGTACTTTTCCATTCAAATTGAAACATTTACTTCAAAATAGAAGGGGAGCAGCTCTTGGACCTCAGAAGGTAAACAAAGGGTCAAATGACCAGGAACTTGGAAGATTCTCCAGGGTGCCTGCCCAGCAATTAAAAGAGAAAGAGGGGAAGAAAGGGGGAGAGTGAAAAGGAGGGGGGGGGGGGGGGGAGAGGACAAGAGAGGAGAGGAGAGGAGAAGAAGAGACAGGAGAACTAGGAAAATTCTCTGGGGCCCCTGCCCAGCAATTAAAATACAGAGAGGGGTGGGAAAGTGAATAAAACAAGGGGAGAGGGGAGGAGAAGGGAGGAAAGGAAAGGGGAGGGAAATGAAGGAAAAAGGAAAAGTAAAAAAGAAAATTCTCTGGGGCCCCTGCCC
>JADRCC010091012.1:0-15919 GCA_019843855.1 Hylomyscus alleni
TTTTTTTTTTTTGGTTTTCCGAGACAGGGTTTCTCTGTGTAGCCCTGGCTGTCCTGGAACTCACTCTGTAGACCAGGCTGGCCTCGAACTCAGAAATCCGCCTGTCTCTGCCTCCCAAGTGCTGGGTTTAAAGGCGTGCGCCACCACCACCCGGCTATGAACTCCTGTCTTAAATGAGAAACTTTGTTCTGAGTCAGTAACTCTATGGCAGATGGCAAGTGCCAAGCAGAGAGACCACAAGCCCCCATAAGGGATTGGAGCTACAGCTATGATGGTGCAGCCTCAGGACCATTGACCCCTCCCTATAACTGGCCTTTCTAGAGTCATCAGGACCTTGCTGCAGGACTCAGAGTTTAGCCACTCAAATTTGTGTAGGGGAAGCTACATTGTACAGTCCTTTCTGCTACGTCACAGCTGCCTCCCTACTCTGGGTTCTAAGCAAGTGATATTATGCCAATTTTACAGACCAGGACATGAGGGTTCACTGAGTCCCTCCAGTGAAAGCGGGGAAAGTGGGCAGCCTGTGTGGCTAGGGTTCAAGGGACAAAGAATAAGGAACTGTCCCCAGCGTCTATGGGGAAGAGTTGGGGTGCCAGGTCCTCATTACACCACTCAGTCTACAGAGTGGAGAGACTGAGGTCCTTGCAGCCTTTCGTTAGAAAGTAGCCAAAGTCAAGTAAGCTGCAGAAAGCAATGTTCAGGCTCCGACCAGGACCTGAGTCACCTCAGACAGGAGCCGGTCAGTAGCGGGGCCATACGCCCCCTCGGAGCTCAGACGTCCTCTAGCGGCCTCAGGGGCAATTTCAGCGCGGGGCGGAGCCGGGCAGTGAGCATCGCCGCGAGGTCCTCCCGGGCGGCAGAGGACAGTGTGATCGCACACGCTCCCTCAAAGGGCCGCACGGACCGGAAGTAGGAGTGGTAGGATAACTTCCGGTGCGGAACTGCGGCCTGGGAGGAGGACTGGTCGCCGGCGCGGGGTCTGAACCGGTAGATCGGAAGTTGGTAGCGAGTGGGTGTCGGGACACGCGACCGACGCCATGCCGTTCCTGCACGGCTTCCGCAGGATCATCTTCGAGTACCAGCCCCTGGTGGACGCCATCCTGGGCGCCCTGGGCATCCAGGATCTGGAGCGGCAGGAGCCCCTGGACGAGTAAGTGACTGCGGTCCTCTATGGTTGTCGCGGCGGGAGCGGGAGCTGCGTGACTGCGAGCTCGAGCTCCTGCCTCAGGCAAGCTCCCAGTGTCTTGCAGGGCTGAGGGCCTGAGCCTCGGCTCTGCTCCCTGTGCATGGATGCCGGAGGACACGTCCTGGCTGGGGCCAACAGCGCTTTATGCAGACAGCGGGCTTCTCCGAGAGCCTCTGGGGAAGCAAGCCGGTGTGTGTGGTCCACGTGCCCTGTGCTCCGAGTACTACGACACCTTGGGTACTCGGAGCGCTACGCCTTCGGAGTGCTTGTGCTACAGAGACCCGCGAGCACCCAGACCAGCATCTGGGATGCAAGGAGTAGGGTCGGGCAGAGGAATAGCATTGAGTCATGAGTCGGAATTGCGTACTATCAGTCTCACCAGGAATGTCTTTTTTAAACCGCATCAGCTCTTTCCTCTGCGGCCTACCCTGTAAATGCAGTGCCAGGCGTTTTTTCAGAACTCGGAGGCGGGGCCACAGGGCAGCACAACAAGGCGCTACTGCCCTCCCTTGGTGGAGGCTAGCATAGTCAGGAGGGCTGCCCCAGATAAGCGTTTTGTGTCCGGGCGTTGGTCAGATCTTAGGGCCCACCTGTTGCAAGAGGTCTGGCGGATGAGATTAGGGAGAAGAGCAAGTCAGGGGCATCGTGGCGAGGTGACCCTGAAGGTGGCGTTTGGGCCGTTGTCAGAGCTGGAGTAATGTATGGAACAGTGTCCAGGCCCAAGAAGCACATAGTAGGTAGTCTGATCTAGGAAGGGTGAGAGCTTTAGGGCCACCCTCAAGGTGGTGTGAGAGAGGACTGGACAGAGCCAGCCCTTTGACAGCAAGCTGAAGGATGGTTTTGAAAACACTTCATGCTTTTGACCAAGAAAGAGTTGCGCCCTGCAGAGTCTGAGCACCTTGCATGGGTGATTGTGGAAGGGCATGCAGGCTAGGGCCTCTGGCCCGGGAGAGCTCCCACTTTCTCTGTTCTGCCTCTTGGTGCAGTTATGCTTCCAGTGAGGAGAGCCGGATCCTGGTCCTTACTGAGCTGCTGGAGCAGAAGGCTCACTCCCCATTCTACCAGGAAGGTGTGAGCAATGCGTTGCTGAAGATGGCTGAGCTGGGCCTGACCCGGGCAGCCGCTGTCCTTCTGCAGAGAGGGGCCAACCTCAATTTTGAAGGTCAGCAGCATTCAGAGGATAGGGCTGAGGGAGGGGGGCTAGGCAGCCAGGCCCCGCCTCTGCTTTCCCTCCTGTCTTAGGGGTGGCTTTTCCTTGTTCTTTTCCTTTGGGTGGCTTTCTGGGGGGCTGTTAGCACGTCTACTCCCACCACACCTTCCAGATCAATCCTTCTACCATGGAGAAAGCACACTGGCAGTGCCCAGAGCTAAGGGAAGGTGATTTTCTCTGCTCTGAGCTGTCCTGCAGGTTTTGTCCTGGCCCTAGAGGTGGGAAGATAAGCCACACTGGGCAGGCTGCTTGCTTAGTTAGGTTCCTTAGGCATCAGGGATGATGAAGGGCCAGCTACCTGTCCTGCCATTGGCTAGCAGCCCAGGAGGTAGGAGACAGACAGGGCTGCCTATGAGCCAGTGGGGGCCAGTGCTGGCCCACGCACAGGCCTTCATGTCTTTCATTGGAGAACAGGCTCAGAGGCTGCAGGCAACTTGGGAATCCTACAAGCTATGGATGTGGAGGAGGGGTGCTGTTCCAAAGCCCATCCACATGATCAAAGGGCCTGGCTGTGTGACACATTCGGAAGGCTGAGGCAGAAGGATCTCTAGTGACCCTGGGCTACCTAGCAAGGTCAGGGCTGCCAGAGCTAGGTAGTAAGACCCTGGGCTCAGGAAAACAAAGGCTGGCTGTACTGCTAAGCTGGAGCATGGCAGCCACTCTGCATTCTCCATAGGAACAGTCCTGAGGGGAAATGAACAGGGGAAACCGAGCCAATGTAGATAAGTTGGAACACACAAGGATTTCATCTACACACTTGGGGAGGGAGTGTTGGGGAGAGGCTCTGAGGCTAGGTCCCGAACCTGAACCTTCGAGAGCAAACTAACCGAACTTCTTTGCCTTTAGACCCTGTTACCTACTACACGGCCCTGCACATTGCTGTCCTGAGAAACCAGCCTGACATGGTGGAGCTGCTGGTGCGCCACGGGGCTGACATCAACAGGAGGGACCGGGTAAGGGTCAGCTCCAGTCTTGGACATGTTTAGTAGGTTTACCAGTGAGCCTTTCAGGCCCCAGGCAATATGGCTGCTATCCTCTTTGGCTCAGATTCATGAGAGCAGCCCCTTGGATCTGGCCAGTGAGGAACCAGAACGCCTCCCCTGCCTGCAGCGCCTCTTGGATCTTGGAGCAGATGTCAATGCAGCTGACAAGAACGGTAAGAGAGGGCCGGGCGGTGGTGGCGCACACCTTTAATCTCAGCACTTGGGAGGCAGAGGCAGGTGGATTTCTGAGTTCGAGGCCAGCCTGGTCTACAGAGTGAGTTCCAGGACAGCAAGGGCTATACAGAGAAAGCCTGTCTCAAAATAAAATAAAAATAAAATAATGGTAAGAGAGATGGCTTAGAGGTTAAGAGCACTCGCTGTTCTTTCAGAGGACCCAGTTCGTTCCCAGCAGA
This sequence comes from Hylomyscus alleni, assembly GCA_019843855.1. NCBI lineage: Eukaryota > Metazoa > Chordata > Mammalia > Rodentia > Muridae > Hylomyscus > Hylomyscus alleni. The sequence continues at coordinate 3,793 of JADRCC010091012.1, forward strand.
TCACAACTGTCTTTAACTGTAGTTCCAGGAAATATCATGACCTCATATGGTACACAAACATACATTATGCAGGCAAAGCACTCCTACTTAAAATAATAAAAATTAAGTGCTGTGGTGAGAGACTGGCCATCCCCGGGGCTGGATACCTGTTAAGGGTTCAGGCAAGTGTCTAGGTGCTGGCCCCAGTCAATGGCATGGCCACAGCTGGCACATGAGCAGAGGGTGCGAATCCGGCACCCAGGGGTCTGAGTGGTCACTGTCTGCACCCGGCCCCACCCCGCCCCAGGAGGCATCTTTAAGAAGTGAGTATACCCAGTGTCTGTATGTGGATGCAGGCAGCCCGTGACCTTGCTTGGCCCTCTTGTTCCTATTTTTTGTGTGGATGAAATCAAGTCGGCAGCTCTTCCCTCAGCCCTGAGAATCCTGCTTCCACCCTCCTCCCGGCCTCATCCTCCCTCTACTTCACAGGGAAGACAGCGCTCCTTCATGCTCTGGCCAGCAGCGATGGAGTGCAGATCCACAACACAGACAACATCCGGCTGCTCCTGGAGGGAGGTGAGGGTCCCTGTCCACCCACAGCTGCTGCTCTTCACACACCATTGTTTGGTAAGGACTGCTGGTCACCTCTCATTTCTGTTCCCATGGCTCTTCCAGGGGCAGACGTCAAGGCCACCACCAAAGATGGGGACACTGTATTCACATGCATCATCTTCCTGCTCGGTGAGACCGTCTGTGGGGACAAGGAGGAGGCCCCGATGATCAACCGCTTCTGCTTCCAAGTCACGCAGCTTTTGCTGGCCCACGGTGCTGACCCCAGCGAGTGCCCAGCCCATGAGTCCCTCACGCACATCTGCCTCAAGAGCTTCAAGCTGCACTTCCCACTCCTCTGCTTCCTGCTGGAGTCAGGGGCGGCCTACAACTGCTCCCTGCATGGCGCATCCTGTTGGTCTGGCTTCAACCTCATTTTTGAGAGGCTCTGCTCGCACCCGGGCTGTGCTGAGGATGACAGCCACATTGAGCTTCTGCATAAGGCTGAGACCGTGCTGGACCTCATGGTGACTAGCTCCCAGAGGCTGCAGTTGCCTGAGAACCTCAACATCCACCCAGTGGGTAGCTTGGCCGGGAAGATCCAGGCCCTTCATGCCTCCCTGAGGCAGCTTGAGAGCTACCCGCCACCTCTCAAACACCTGTGCCGTGTGTCCATCCGGCTATGCCTGCGACCGTGGCCTGTGGACACCAAGATCAAAGCGCTGCCCTTGCCTGACAGGCTCAAGTGGTACCTGCTCAGTGCACACAGTGGTACTGAAGACACTTGCTGACGGATCCCAGGATGGAATGATCTGGGGTGCCTGAAGCCGGCCTGAGAGTAGGCCTGGCACCTATAATGGCCTTCGGAGGGTCCTTTTATCTGGGCAAGGCTTACCCTTTACTGCTATGAAACCACTGGGGTGGTGCCCTGAAGGCCAAAGGCACGGCTGCCTCCAGGGAGAGTCGTACCCCCTCCCTCTCAGTATTTCACAATTGGAGGGGCCAGTGTAGATGGGATGCAACTGCCCTCTGTATTAGGAGCTGACCAGGCTGTTTGGAGGGAACTAGGGGCCATGCTCCTTGGAACTCTGCCAGCTGTGGTTGGTCCCATGGGGGAGGCACATGCCTGGGTTTTTCCAGGGCTAGTGCCAAAAATCCTGGGCCATCCAGTTAAGCCCTACCTATTCTGCTGCCTCAGGTCCCATGATGCCTTTGAGGAGCTGGAGACAGAACTGAGGCCACCACAGGCTGGTCTTCTGGGTTAAAGGCCTGCCCGATCCTGTGGTCAGGGCTCTGGTACTATGGCTGTGCTCATGCTACACCCAGGTCTCGGGGATGCTGCCTTCTGTTTAAAGGCACCAACAAGCCCAGCAGGGTTTGTGAGAAGCTGGCTCCACTCTAGTGCCAAGCCCTTACAAGATCTTTGCAGTCAGCTTGGCTTTTGAGTTGTATAAATGCCTTTGGGAATGAGCAGAGATGATTAAATATATTTATAAGATTAAACTCCTTGTCTTTGTACGACAATTTGGCACATTCAAGTGTCTGACATGCATCCACACACAGACTGCCTGGGACATTTGGGAACAGGGCTCACCCTTTTATTGGCTGCATTTGCCTATCAGAGAGGAGCTCACAAGGAGCTGCTGGCTGCCATGACCCATCACCTATGGGTCATGGGGCTGTGACTTCCTGTAAGTGGTACCGCCTGGCAGGTACCATGTGTGGCTTGCCTGGCTGGCCTGGAACACAGCAGTCCTAGGCAACCACGTGACGAGTCTCTCCCCTTTGGCAGCTAGTCCACTGGGTGACAACTCGGCTTCCCATAGGCCCTTGTGGGGAGTTGCCAGGGTGCTTTGGAGTGAGGGGGCTGCACTGCCCCAGTCCAGGGCACACCTCCCCTGGGGCTTGTCCCTTCCCACTGGAGTCAATGGTGTGTCTCTTGGCCTCCCATCTCTGGCCCCGGGTTCATCTCAGGGCTAAGCTGTAGACATGATAGATCTCATCTGGCAGGTTCTCCTGACGCTCCTCAGCCAGGAGGCTGAGGCCCGCACTGCGGATGATGCGACGAACCACCTCGAGGTCACGGCACACACTGCTGTCCACATCGTCCAGGATCACACCCTCCTGGGCCATGTTGTCTTTGATCACGATGATGCCATTTGGGCGCAGACCCCGCTTGCAGCGGCGCAGAAACTCAGCCAGGTGTTGATCCGTCAGGTGGCCTGGGGACAAGAGCGGCGTGAGGGTGCTGTATGTGTGCCCTTCGCACAAGCCTAGCAAGCTGTTGTCTCTCCATCTTAAGACCTACCTCATGTCAAAAGAGGCCAGAGTTCTGACATTTATCCACACAAAAGCACAGTTAGAAGCTGGGATTTGACCTGATGGGGTTAAATCCTGCCGGACACCTGCCCATCATACCACCTACCCTTCCCAGAGTACTATGAATGGAAGCCATTTCTCTAGCTCCTGAAATAAAAATTTAAAAAGAACAAATCCTTACAAAGCTTATTTTCACATCTCCAAATTACAGTCCCTGAGCATCTAACATGGCCCTACCTAGACAGCTGCTATTCAGCTGGCTTCAGACATCTCTCCTCATGGTCCTAGGAAGTGGGAGGGAGCTGCATCTCAACTGGCCAGCTCAACTCCAGGAGCAGAACCAGGCTCCTAGGGTTGGTGGAGCACCTGAGTGCCAGGGAGCACGGTGCGCATAGGAAAGAGCAACGAGACCCTTACCTATCACCCACTGGATCCAGATCACATCATAGGAGCTGGGCTCAGGGCTGAAGTCCTGCAGCCCACAGCAGAAGTAGTTCCTTACTCTCTTGCCTTCTTCCCCCAGGTAGGTCTTGGCTTTGGCCAGAAAGTCTTCCGTCACATCGACCATGTCAACCACCCTGAAGAGCGGCAGGAGCAGGCGCTTGGTGATTCTTCCAATGCCAGCGCCACAGTCCAGGGCACAGGAAGTCCCCGTCTTGTTTGGGCCTTCCTAAAACACAGAGACAATGTATGACCCACAAGGCATCACAACCACAGGGCCCTTCCCATGAGTCCCAGAAAGCTGAGTCAGGCACCTGCACTGGCCTGTCACTGGAGGGTAAGAAAAAACTCTTTCTAAGGTCACTTCAAGGTGTTGGCTAGAAAAAAAACAGGTACACAATCTCCTTTCCTTCCAGAACCCCCAGGAGCCCATAGGGTGACAGTGTTAGGGATAGCCATGAAGGTGTGGAGAGGGTAAGGGCTTCCTGCGGGGCTCGCCCCTGGGCTGTGTGGGGCTGAGAAGGGAGGATCCAGATAGAAGGCTGCATGAAAAGGAGTCACAGGAGAACTGTCACCACCCACAGCCCCCCAGCACTCCTACGCCCAGCAGGGACTATTCCCAGACTGCTAAGTCCCTAGTGCTTGGCCAGCTTCTGACTTGTGGCCCTGAGACAAAACTCACACTCCACAAGGCCACTCAATCACCACCCAGCTCTTCAGGGTGGCAGCCACCACCAAGATGAGCAGAGAGCCTGCAGTGTGGTGTGTGGAAGTGGCTCCCCACACTGCCCCACCAGAGCCACAGCCTCTCCTGGAGAGGACATCAGACCTGCCTACCCTTAAGAACCTCTGCAGAAACTTCCGGGAGCTGTTGAGGTCGATGTTGGAGATGTGGCCATACCCCCCGAGCATGCCGTCCACCGTGGGCGGGATCTGCTTCCAGTAGGTCTTGGCCTTCGAATAAAACTGTTTCTCATCCTCAATCACCTCACTTGTCATGACGTCACCAGCCGCACAGCCGCCAACCACCACTCTGCTCCCCTGAACATGGAAGAGGCAGGGTGAGCAGGGCATCGAGTGGCAGGAAGCCTCTAGCATACAGGCTGGACTGTGTGAGGCTCAAACCTGCCCAGAGAAAGCAATGTCCAGCCACCTAGGCAGCCGTCTGCTGCTTGGATAACAGTCCAACATCCCAGATATCCATGTGACTCTCTTGACTTGATGACCTACCACCTCGGGACAGGCAAAGGTCACAGAGCAGGGTCTCCTGACTCCTGCTAAGGATACCCCCAGGAGACCTGAGCAGCTTCCATGCCTTTTCCACTCCTCAGTGGCAAGCAAACAAATCTAGGAGGGCAAGCCATTCACTCCAGAGCAGGTTCTCTGCCAGGCACCATGCTGTGTAGCAATAGGCAGGAGCTAGGCACAAACAGGACCCCGACAGTAAGGAGGACTTGGCTGCCAGCACCCATACCAGTTTGGCTATGTATCATGGAAGATGCAGGAGCACAACTGTGGGAAGTGCTGACTCCCCTTTGTCCTAGCTACTGTGCGGATCACAGTAGAGACGGAAGCACAAAGCTACTAAACACACCAGGAAGCAAGGGCTCCTCCATCCTGCGCAGCTTCCTAAAGCTGTGCCAGGATTGAGAGTGGAACCCAGGCCTTGTACCATTAGGTAAATACTCCATTGCTGAGCCCTGTGTGGCCCACAGAGCAATGTGAAGACCTGCAGGTCCCCGAGACCATCACCTCTAGAAGCCCAACGGTAGGTACTGTGGCTTGAGAACCAGAGTAGACAGGGAACAAACACCAGGACTGAGAATGACCTGGGACAAGAGGGCTGTCTAGCCCTCTAGCCATCACAGCAACTATGTCACAACCACCACCAGCTAGGACACGAGCCGCCTCCCTCGCTGCCCATAAGTCCCAAGTTCAGACTGATGTTCAAAGATGTCATCTTCAACACAAGGACGACTTCAGATATTTCCTCATGGCCCACACAGCACACAGGCATCCAGCACAAAATTTGCTCCGTACCAGATGAGCAGGAGAATGGGAGAGAATCAGAGAAGTGGGGATTTTGGAGTACCTGTGGATGGACCCAAGGGGTTACTGGCTTCCATGCTATGGGTGTGACTGCAAAGATGTTTAAGGTGAGGGAAGCTAGTCTTCCCCCTAGAGGTTCCAGAGAGGAGGGATCTGGAACTGAGGCTGATGTAGTTTTTAGGACAGGTGTTGGCGTTGCCGGTGCCACTGGTCCTATCGCTATGGAGAGGTTTCAGATGATACTGTTTTTGTATCTGGAAGAGAAGCCCCCTATTGTATCCATGATACACCATTAAGCCCCCCAGCCTCTGCTCTTCTGTCCCTTTTCCATTATCGAGATGGAGATGGGCTTCCTCCCCACGTCCAGCCCACCAATCCTCCACTGGGTGTCAGGCTCGCTGTCCTGCCTATCTGGATAAGATCCTGGTTATCAGGTACCCATGGGGCATTGTTCCCACAGCTTTCAGTCCCAGTCACTGGTCCCTGGGCACACAGACTTGGGTGGTTGCAAGTCGCTGCTCCTGGCCGTCCTTCCCGCAAGCTGACCTGGGGCTTTGCAGTTCCTGCTTTGACAAACAGGGTTTACCTCTTGAGCCTGGATCCTTCCATATATATTCGGCCAGGGCACAAAGGTCTAGGTTAAAAAATGGGAAAGGTGGTATTTCCGGGACCAGGCAGTGTCAAAGCCTGTACCTCTCTCCCTAAGTCTCGTGGGGTTCCCTCAGGGCCTCGAAAGTATCCATTTGGTGGTGACAGCTTGGTGAGGGTTTGTGGCGTTGAAGTCTGATCTTCAAGCAGAGCAAGTGTGAGGAGTAGGTAGATAGAACCCTCTGGGAACCCTCTGGGAACCCCCATTGTTTGGGGTGAAGCTGGGTCCGGTGAAACAAGAGTTTTTGACTTCTTAGCTTAAGTGGGCCTCTTGGGTGGGCAGCAGCTCGCCACAGTCCAGTGCTGGCCTTGGGCGTATAGTGGTCTGAGTCTGCCTGCGGGTCAACAGGTTTTACATGGAAATGGTGCATCCAAGCTGGGATCTCATCAACTTTGTTCTTGGTGTGGTCAAGATTAAAGTGTATGGTCCCTTCCGGGTGGGCTCCAATAGCTCCTTCTGGTGTCTTTTGATGATTACTGTACCTGAAATAAGCCTTGTAGGGAGGGAAGAAATTTGCGATCAAATTCGGCTAGGACTTCTGCTTTTCCATTAGGTAGCAGAGGTGGGGGCCTAGTACATATAACTTCAAAAGGAGTTAATCCTCCAGTACAGGGAGAATTCTGAATCCTAAAAAGAGCAAAGGGAAGGAGAGACACCCAGTCACTGCCAGTCAAGGATTAATTTATTTAAGGTCTCCTTTAAGGTCCGATTCATTCTCTCTACTTGACCTGAACTCTGGGGACGGTAAGCATAATTTGTCCCCACAGTCTTGACTAACTTTTGGGTTACCTGAGAGATGAAGCAGCCAGGTCCATTGTCTGACCACAGGAGGACAGGGAGGCCATGCCTCAGGATGATGTCTTCTAACTTCTTGGCCACCACCTCGGTGGTCTCACGTTTGGTGGGCTAGGCCTCTGTCCATCAACCAACACTAGCAAGCACCTGTACCTGTACAACCCAGGCTTGACTTGTGTAAAGTCAATCTCCTAGTTTACTCCGGGTGGAGTTCCTCTCTCCCTGGACCCCAATCCGGAGGTCTCTCCGTGCTTGGTGCTGACTATAGGGCAGGTGGGGCACCGGGCCATGGCCTCCTTTGTTTCTGGCCTTAAGTCAAGACTTTAAGGTGCACTCTTTGGAGTAGGTCCTCAGTCTTTCTTTCCCCTAGGTGGGTGCTCTGGTGTATCTGCCAGATTCTCTGGCTAGCAAAGTTTGAGGGAAGCTAATCCATCATGGGGGTCTTATACCACACCCTTTTCCTTATATGCTGCTGGGCAGGTTCGGATCCTCTGTAATTCCTTGTAGGCGGGACCGCAGGCAATATGGATGGTCGCACCCAGGGCATCCAGGCCATCATGTTGGCCCAGGTGTTGCCTCCAGGGATGGCTCTGTCTCCCTTTTGGTGTCCAGGGCAGTGTATGACTGCTTTCTCGGGCAGCCATACTGCCTGCAGAAGGTTCAGGATCTCTGAATTATTTTTGATGGTTTTTCCTTCTGAGGTGAGAAGCCCTCTTTCCTTGTAGATGGCCCCATGAGCATGCATGGTTGCAGAGGCACACAGGCTGTCTGTGTAGATATTGAGTCTTTCCTTGGCCTAGATGTAGGGCCATAGTCAGAGCTATTAATTCAGTTTTGGGACTGATGTACCTGGAGGCCGGGTTTTTGCCCATACGGTTGCATTCTCCGTGGTCACCGCAGTCCCTGCATACATATCTGGTGCCATCTCAGACAAAGCTGCTGCTGTCTGTGTACCATGTTAATTCTGCTTCCTTAAGTGGAATGTCCTTAAGGTCTGTCCAGTCTTGTCCCTTGCAGGTAGCTCAAAATCTGAGCAGTCAAGTAAGGGACCATCCAGGTCTAGGTCCAGGCCAGGGGGCAGGGTGGCCGGGTTAAGGGTGCTGCTGGTGATGAACTTGATTGGAGGAGGGTTCAGGAGCAGAGCCTGGTGATGGGCTTAACTGGCATTGGCCAGCTACCTCTCAGTAAGATGCTTGAGGACCCCATCAATGGCTAGTCACCTTGAGGCTCTGGCCCAGAGTTAGCTGTCTGAGTCTTTGACTAGTAAGGCCATGGCTGCTATTATCTGGCAGTGCAGGGTCTAGCCAGTCACCACTAGGTCCCATCGTTTTGACAAATACACCACTGGTCTTCTACAGAGCCCGGTTATTTATTTAGAGACTGGTTAAGGTCCTCTTTTGCTAATCCTTCCTCTTTGCCCACATTTAAGTGGAATGGCTTGGAGACATCTAGCAAGGCCAGCACAGGAGATTCTCATAGGTGGCTTTGACCTTGCCAAATGTCTCCTCCATTTGCTCAATCCATTCCAGTGGAGCTTTTCCTCCATGGGTCGCCTCATACAGAGGATGGGCTAGTTCGAACCCAGGGATCCCAGCCAACCCCAGAAACTCCCTTACTTCCCAGAGACTGGTGGGCAGGGATCTTTAGAATAGTCTCTTCTTGTACTCAACAGCCATCTTTCCCCCATCTTGAGTATGTATCCTACGTAGGTTACAAAGCTGAACTTTCTTGGCAGGTACACGGTACCCCAGTCTTCCCAATGTTTTGGGGAGTTCCTTAGTGGCAGCTTTACAGGCCACCATGATGTCAGCAGCAATTAGCAAACCATCTACAGACTGCATCAGACTGGCATTTGGGTGGGCTTGCTGTACTCACCCAAATCCTCATAGAGAACATCACGTAAGATGGTAGGGGAGTTTCTGAACCCTTGGGGGAGCTGTGTCCAGGTGAGCTGTCTGTTGTATCCTTCATTTGGGTCTAGCCACTCAAAGGTAAAGAGGAGCTGGCTGTTGGCTGCCAGTGGTAAGCTGAAAATCTTCCATAAGATCCAGGACGGTATAGCATACTCATCCAGGGGAAGGGTCCTGAGGAGGGTGTGTGTGTTCAGAACAGTAAGACTTGTTTACCTTGAGGTCCTGCACCAGCCTATAGTCAGTAGAGCTGGGTTTTTTAACCAGTAGCTGGGAGGTATCCCAGGCTAAGTCCCTTAAGTGCCCGATGTGGGGGGTGATCCCAAGCTTGGCTTCCCTGAGCAATGGGTATTATTTGATTCAGGCTGGCATTGCATTGGCCTTCAGCTGTGCCAGCATAGGGGCTCAGTGCTTGGTCAGTCCACATGCCCCTGCTTCTACCCAGGCTTCTGGGATCTCTTGGATCTAACACTGCAGTAGGCTCCCTGATTCCCTCTTTTCCCCAGAGTTGGGGGTGTCTGTGAATAACTTGTGATCATCTACCAAGGCCATGGTGAGGATGTGTGTAGCTTTTCCTTCTTAATTAGTCACAGAGATCCAGGCTGGACTGAAGTGGATATGGGTTCCCACCTTAGTCAATGTCTCTTCCCAGCAAGGGGTAAGGGCATTTGGGGATGACTCCAAGAGAGCAGGAAACTCATTCATTTCCCAAACTGACCAGTCTTAGGGGTTAGTACACGGGTTATGGGTCCATCCTGTTGCCCCAGGCCTGTCTTTAAGATAATGGCCCCAGAGGTTGTTTTAGGATGGAGTACTGTGCCCATGTCCACCAGAAACTTGGTGGGCTTCCCCTCCACTTTTAGGGGCGCTGAGCCCCATTTGCCCATCTCCTCCAGCTCCAGCACCTTAGCCTGGGGGGGGAGGGGGGTCCACTTGGGGTAGTCACTTCTCCTGTCATCTCTGTAAGCCTGACCTCATCCTCCCTCGTTTATTTGTATTTCCAAATACCACCATCTCTACTTGTCTTTTTCTTTAGGCCCTGGCAATGCTGCCCAGAGGATCTTGGCCAATCCCTTTGTCTGCTTATCCTCCAGAGTCTCTCTGTTGTTATACGCCTTACCTTCAAAACCTTCTAGTCTCTGCAACCTGCCATGAATGTCTGGTGCTGCCTGGTTGACAAAGGCCATATTTACCACTGAGTAGTTTTCCTTGGCTTCTGGGTCAAAGGATGTATAAGTTCGGTAAGCTATTAGCAGCTATTTCAGGAAGGCCCCACTGATCCTCTTCCTGCCATAGCTGGATCACTTTGGACAAATTTGTGGACCGCCTTGTGGTAGCCTGGATACCCCCCATTACAGTCTAGGGGTAGACCTTTAATCTCTCCCTACCAGTGTGATGTACTTGCTATTTCCCCTTCTGGCTCTTCTTGCCAAGGCTTCTCCACCCTCACTACCCTCAATTCGCCTCTTGCTGCCCCCTCCCTCAGATTTCCTGATGGCTTATAATATGGGAGTGGGGAGAGAACTTCCTCTTCAAAATCTCCCGAGGGGAGCAAGATGGGCTAGAGGGGAGCTGATGGCCTCGGGACCACTCTCCTTTTCTCCACTGCCATGTCCTAGAAGGAGGGAGGGAGGGAGGGACGGACGGAGGGAGGGAGGGAGGAGGGGGAAGGAGGGAAGGAAGGAAGGAAGGAAGGAAGGAAGGAAGGAAGGATTTTAATCATACAGGAAGTTCTTTCACTAGGGTCTGACAGGTGGTTAGATAGGCAGCCTGGTCCAGGTTGCCTGGCTTTCCATAGACAACGTCCTTAACCCTGTAGGTGGAGGGGAGCTCACAGGCTCCTTCCTTAGGTTATCCCACGTCGAAGGTGACCCAGTCATCTCTGCAAAAGACAGACCTCTTTTTCTTTTCTACATGAAGTCCTTGTGATCTAACAGAAGACTCAAGGGGGTGGAGCAGGTTTGGCCCATTTCTAGAATCAGGACAGTTACAAATAGAAACACAAAGGGACATTACAAACAGAAATGTACTGGTACAGCACATGAAAAAGGTCTAAAATTCAAAATGAAGGCCTGTCTCAAGAGTGGGTTCCAACCTGCCCCCATCTGTCAGAGCTACCAGTGGAATCAAGTCCCTTTCAGGTGGGACATTCAAGTCTCCTTCAAGTGGGTCACAGTGACACAGGTTCCACTGGTGTCTGCCTGGACCACCTAGGGCCTCCAGTAATTGGTTTAAGCCACCCACAGACTTAGACTGTCTGGACATACAGGAACACAAACAGAGACACAGACAGAGTACTCATGTACCAGCCAGTGGTCAAACACTCCATGTGACGAGGGTCTCAGGGGCACTTCCCAGCCAATGCACCAGAAGGTTAAGTCTGAAAGCGCTGCCTGGAGACCACCATTCACATATGCAATTGGCAAGAGTGTTTTTATTTCAAGAAAGCAAGAAATCTGCAAGCAGAGATAGTCCATACCAGACAAAGGTGTACAGGACATTTTATAGGAAACTAGGGGAATTTTGGCTAGGGTTAGGTAATCTAAAACTTTCCTGGTGGGTGCTGGGGATGTTACACAGGTCAGTTTCTGATTGGCTTGTGTCCAGGTAGTCAGTGTACTGCACTGCATTTAACCCACAGAGATACCCACACCTATATAAGGCTGCCCAGCACAGCATCCTGAGATATGGTATTTCCCCATCATTTTGGTTATCTCCAGGCTATTCTTTGGATGGGGGATTTTTATGGCCTTGTTCCTGGAATTTGTGGTCTCTTCCTGGAGCTGGTGAATTATGGCCTAGTTCCATAATTGATGATTGGTGATCTAGGGGCGTTGTATGGTCAGTTCCAAGAAAGATGCCTTCCCTTTTGAAGTCAGGCTTGGTCCTACAATGGGGTTCACGTCATCCTCTCAACAGTAGGGTAGACTGGATCAGAATCTGGCTCTGCTTAACAGCTGTGTAAACTCAGATAGGACCTTCGCTGGGTATGGTGTATTATACGCCTATATTGCTAGCATTCAGGAGGCCGAGGCAGGAGCATCAGGAAATCAAGACTAGCTTGATTCAAGAAACCAAAACTACAGTTCAGTTGGTAGTGTTTGCCTAATATGCACAAAAGCCTGGGTTCAAGCCTTAGGACCCCCCAAACTGAACATGGTGTGCATGCCTGTAATCCCAGCACTTCAAAAGCTGAAGCAGGAAGGTCAGGAGTTCAAAATCATCCTTGGCTACAAAGTGACTTTGAGGCTAGCCTAGACTATACAAAACATTGTATCAAAAATTTAAAAAGAAAGAAAAAAAGAAAGAAAGAAAGAAAGAAAGAAAGAAAGAAAGAAAGAAAGAAAGAAAGAAAGGAAGGAAGGAAGGAAGGAAGGAAGGAAGGAAGGAAGAAAGAAAGAAAGAAAGAAAGAAAGAAAGAAAGAAAGAAAGAAAG
>JADRCC010091077.1:0-11891 GCA_019843855.1 Hylomyscus alleni
TGTGTGTGTGTGTGTGTGTGTGTGTGTGTGTGTGTGTGTGTCTGTGTCTTATACATGGATTCAAGGGAAGCTGGGAGGGAGTGGTAGTGTGGCTGATTCCCTGAGCAAAGGCAGGTAATGCAAAGTTTCATGCAACAGCACTGGGTGGACTAGTAGCCATCCCATGCTAGTGGCTCTGAAAATTTGTGTATATATAATTCTAAGGGGATGAGTTTGCTATCAGATGACATTTTTCAATGCCTGTGGATATTTTTCTTTTTGAGATAGGGTTACACTATACAGCCCAGACTGGTCTGCAACTCATGATCCTCCTACCTCAGCTTCCTGAGAGCTAAAATTACACATGTATACCACCAGGCCCTGTTTAGAAGCATTTTTTTGGTTGTCACACCTTGAGAAAGTACTATTGTTATCCGGTGGGTTGAGGATGTACAGGAGTCTACTATAGATACTCTCTGCTGAGCACAGGGAAAGTACAAGTATCAAGCCTGGCCCAGGGCTGCTGAAAGACTTGGAGATCTATGGTGAATTGCAAAGCATCTCTTCTCTATAAAAACAAGCAACTCTCAGACAACAGCTGAAGTGGCCTATATGCAGAAACTAAACCAGAGAATTGAGATATAGAATACAATGGAATAATTTTAGATTATCTTTACAACCAGTAGAGACAAATTCAAATATCTTTAGGGATTTTTTTTACAAGAAAGTGAATCAAAGAAAAATGACTTCTTTCAGTCTAGATTGGATTAAAGTTGTACAGAAACACATTTGGAGTAGAATGCTGCCACAATGATATAAAAAACAGATCTTTCTTGGGGTTCAGAGAACATACTTTGGGTGACAGTGGCCTTCACAACTCATATCTTTGGTCAAAACTTCTAACCCAAAGCAATCCTTAATTAACCTGCTATAGAAACTCAGACTTCAGTAACTTTATTCACTTAGAAACTTTTATTAACTTCATTCATTAACTCATTCATTAACTTTGTTTTAAGTTTGTGAATACATTTAGTAAAAAGAGAGATCATCTGAGCATATGTGATTATTTTTGATCATTTTATATACAATTTCTGTATATTTCAGTTTGTTTTTAATTACTAATTAAGTTATTTGTTTACTTTATATCCCCAGACATAGCTTCTCCTCCCTCCTTTCCTCTCAGTCCCTCCCTCTCTCTCACTTCTTTCCTCTTATCCCTCCCTTTATCCTTTCTCCTAAGAAAAGGGGAGGCTTCCCATGAATATCAACCCACCTTAGCATATCAAGTTGCAGTAAAAAATAGGCACATCTATTGAGGCTAGACAAGGTACTCTAGTTAGGGGGAAGGAATCTAAAGGCAGGCAGCAGAGTTAGAGACAACCTCTGCTCCTGCTGTTAGATGTTCCATATGAAGACAGACCGACATGTCTGTTACCTATGTGTAGGGGGCCCAGTTCTGTCCCACACATGCTCTCTGATTGGTAGTGACTGAAACTATTTTTAAAGTTTAAGACACTCTGGCACAGTAGAAATGGCCATATTCACTTAGTCAATAAATATTTTTCACATAATCAAGTTTATTAATTTTAAGATACAATTTTGAATATCATATTGGTTTTAAGTTTATGATTCTAAGTGGAAATTATAAGAGGATTGGACTGTTTAATAAATAATATTGTACTCTTTAGATTACTTTCCATTCTCTAAATAACTCTGGGTATTTAGAATGTTTATTATGTGAGAATGTTTGAAAGTTTAAATGGAAAAGTAAATATTTGAAAATTTTAATGGTAATAAGTTGAAATATTTAAAGTTTAAGAAATAATGAGATTAAATACACACATTTATTGAATAAATAAATATGTTATCTTATTTATAAAGACTGCTAAAGTTTCTAAGGAAATTTTGTATGGTGAAATTATATTTGCCTAATTTGATAGGTACTTGAACAGTTGAACAAAAACTAAGTATAATGTCCTTCCTTATCATTGTAGACTAGAATGTATATAAAGTTTTAGCTAATTAAGTTTATAAATGAGAATAATTGTTTAAATTCAGACTAACTCAAATAAAATCCTAATCCAAACCTTCTATGAATGTATATGTCCTTATTATATACTAAAAGCTAATAAAGTTATATGCAGAAAAGTAAAGCTTAAAAGTTGAGCCTAAAAGTTCAAGGAATATTTTCATTTTATATTTTCAGTATACTAATATCCATTTAAAGCTTACATAAATGCAAAGAGCCTTTTCTACCAAAAGAAAAAAAATGAACACAGAAATACCCAACTATAATATTGAAAAATCATCAGTAAAAACAAATCTTATTTTTCAGCAATCAAAAGATAATGTTTTTACCAAACAAAATAGATGTCACTTTAAATGTACATGCACACTGTAGGAATGTTGTGGAAAGACTCAGAAACACTTACTCCTTGTTATCCTGTGTCATTATTTAGTTCTAAAGCCACAGAATATCTTCAGTCCATGATATGTGCACAACTTACCTCTAGGAATCCACAAAGCATTTTTTTGGCCCTAGACAGATACATAATGGTTCTGACTATGGCTCTTTCTTGGAACTCAGCTACTATTACAGACATTTGAGGAACATTAGTTCTGAAAGAATCTTTAAGAATACTAGAACTCACTCTCCTCCTTTTTTTTCCGAAACAAAAAGCCCATTTTTCTGGAGAGGAGCCATGGCTGGGAATGATATCTTGAAGGAATGCTAAGTCTCCATCCAGAGCAAGTTAGATACTTCCATCAGGTTACTCACATATTATCACATATCCCTACTGTTAATACATTAGGGCTCATTCCACAATATTTGCCATTTTTATACTGACAAACCTCAATGCAATCTTTTGCTTCTAGAGTAGAATAATACCAGAGTACCATAAAGCAAAGTATATGGACAGAATATATCTTTCAGGGAATCATAAGTATATTAAATCTATTTTTCCCCCAATAATTTTCTACTATTTTCAAATGATGCCAAGCCTGTGCCATCTAGCATTATGGCAGCAGAGGTTTATTATTTTATTTTTCTTTTCTGCTGTGCCCATTTTCAAAATGTATCCAAATACCCCATGATAGCATTTTACAGCAGTTAGAATTGGTATTTTAGGCAGCCACCATGAGAGTATAGGAAAACTAAAGTAAGAACTCACCATTTTTTAATCTTGCTGCCAGAATAATTATGTAAGTAAGTAAATAAATAAATAAATGGAAAAATAAGGCAGTTTCCATTTAGGATGAAACCACAAGGCACCATCTATTGGCAATTTGTTTATGAGTGCTATGCAAGTAGTCTCCTAACGAAGGTATTTGATTCTAAGATAAGGGAGAAGCAAGCTCTGTCCTTTGTGTCTGGGATTTCCTTTCTCCTTGACACATGCCTGCCTTCTGAAATCCAGAGGTGACAAGGCTTTCTTCAACATTAAAGCTCTCTTATTTCTAGTAGGACTTAGTTTTTCCTTTTTTTTTTTTTTCAAAAGAAGCACATATGAACCAAAGGAGTTTTGTATTTGGCTTGGCTTTCAACAAATGGCATTTCTAAACAAAGATCAAATTCAACTCCTTCATGTTCTTTCCCCACTCCTGTTCTTTCCAATAAAGAGAATAAGTGCAAGCTTGCCAATGAGTAAAGGCAAGTACATAGAGACTTTGACTCTTTCGATGGAGCTCCATAAGCACTAGACAGAAGGAAGAAAAAAAATAATGGAGCATGAAGCATGCCATTTTTTCTACTCACTGGCTTCATGTTGAAATTTCTTACTGCATTGGGGGAAATTGATTTTTGTAAACTCAGCTGAGATGATAAAGATGTGTTTTTAATCTGTTCTGTTGTTTCTATTGATGACCAGGCATGAAATACATTTATATTTTAACAATAATATAAATATATATGAAACAGTCACGTTAGAGGTTTCTTGTCTAATGAAGTAAAATAACGAAAAATGCTGAACTGCCTAATCAGATTCACCACTCTAAAGAAGCTCAAATGTCATCACTATGGCAACGTGTCAGCCAGGTCTGCCCTCATCTCTTCCCTCAGACTTGTCATTGCTAATGAATTAATGTGGCAAACACAAGAAAAACAGCTAGCTTAGGGCAGTGAGGAAGCATCGAAAGGCTGAAGTCATTCATGTATCCTCCTGTGCTAGCGTTTCTGTTTTCTTCTCCAAATCTAATTACCTTCTGAGTCCTTGTTTCATACAATTGGTTTCAGTGGCTGGCTCCTTCAGTGTCAGGGGATACTGTATTGTAGAGCCCTTTGTTCTGGGAGATGATAGTGATCATTTGCACTTGGAATCCCAGAACTGGGCAAACTTCAGAAGAGGTACAAAACAGAGGTGAGTTTAGTGCCTACAGCAGTGGACTAATTTTCATTCATATTAAAGAAGGTATATAGAAGAATCTCTAGTCATTGGAAAAATCACACATGAACAGCTATAATACAGCTCTTCGATGGAATATTTCAATTCTGTTTATGCAGGCAGCCAATTAATTTAAAATCCCAGAAGAGATGTCACTTCATCAATTATACGTCTGATATTGCTTTCCTTATGAGAGGAAAATTAACCAGCAAAGCTGGTTCATATATTTTACTTTATCCTAATTAAAATTTTCTTTTTATCTATTCTTAAAATTGTTTAAAATGGTTCTGAACTTTTTGAAAGATTCATTTTAAATATCATAAATTAAAGTTTGAATCTCTACTTAGCTTTAGGAAGGGAGGCTAACTAAATAGAAATCACTTGCTTTACTAGTAAGTTCTGCAGGTACTGAAGTTGTCTCCATGTTTACAAAACCATGTTGGAGAAAACTATTGTCTTTATTTTAAAATTTTGATAAATTTAACAAGATAAAATTAAGTTGTAGTGAATTTGAAAGTGAAATACTAAAAGTAATACATGAATCTAGTAATCCTTTGAAAAATGAATCAGAAACTCAATGTAATTTATTTCAGAAATATAATGGCTCAATAACAAGGTAGCTAAATAATATAGCATTGCACATCCTATTCATGAAAACATAAAAATATTTTAATACAAAACTCCTAACTGATATTAATGAATAAAAGTTTCCTTTTGCAATAGACAGAGACCCTTAAAGAAAGCCACCATTGGTCAAAACACAGAGAACAACTGAGTGTGGGGTGCCCATCCTCAACTGATGCAACTCCAACTCAACCTCTCCACTTAAGGCTCAGAGTATGTCACTGAAGACAAGATAGAAAGATGGTAAGCACCAGGAGAAGACATCTGCTGTGGGATAGTGTCAAGTGTTATCCAGATAGGACAAAGTGGCTGCATCCATGAAATCTCAACAATGTGACAGCCTAAAGAAGACTGGCATGATAACAGTACAGCGTCACATGCCAACATGGATGGGAAAAATATCACAGGGCCCCAACCACAGATGAAGAGTTGTAAGAAACTCATGGTCATTGAGAGATATACAATCAATCAGGTTTTCTCCAGGAAGGAGCTCCCTGACAGCACAAGAAATCAGCCCTAAAAACATATGCTTACAAACAACACTAAATAGATTCAGTAGGCTATGTTTATACTTTTGTGTGTGTGAATAATAATAGTAAGGAATATGCCATTAAAGTGAGGAAGAGTAGGGAGACATAGAAGAGGTGGAGGGGATAATTGGTGTCAATACAGTTTCCGTATACCAAATTCTCAAAATATTAAAAGATTTTTAAAAGTATATGATACTACTACTACTACTACTACTACTACTACTAATAATAATAATAATAATAATAATAATAATAATAAAGGATAGAAATAGTGTCCACTGATGTTTCATCACATAGGCACTCATCTAAAACAGAAAGCCTATAGGGATGCTCTACAAAAGGGCTGCCCATTACAACTTTTTACGATGAGGGAAGTAATCTTCATCTGTGTTGTTCCATCCAGCAGATACTCACCACATAAAGCAAGAGAGCACTTGATATGTAGTTGGTGTGTCTGTAGAGCAGATTTTAAATTTATCTCAGTTTAAGAAGTCACCTATGATGCTTGAGAGTTGGCTAAGCACTTAAAAGCAGGCATTGGATCCAGATTCAGTTACTAGTACTCATGAGGTGGCACATAATCATTCTCATCGCCAGCTCCAGTGGATCTAGCACCCTCCTCTGATGTCTGAGCACACATGTCATACATACACAAACATGCAGGTAAAATATTCATATATATAAAATTAAAAAATAGTCAAAAATAAGTTTACCAAAAGAAGAGCCACTTAGCACCAAAAAGTTAGTAGCATGTGTATGGTATACCCCAGACCCTAGGTAAATTTCCTCCAAATTCAAGATGGTCATTAAATCATTATTATTAATGGCTTAGTACATATTCAGAATATATTTCTAAGATGATAAATATGTTCATCTAAAACATTTATGATTCCATCTCTTTTCGAAAAGTTTGGTTATATAAATTATACAGATCACTGGAATTCAATGCAACATTTCAATATGTACAGTGTGCACTGATTAAATCCAGCCTCCCTTTTCTCCTCTTCCTACATCAAGCCCTAGTACATGTCTTTCTACAAGCAGATCAGATTTTACTTTCTAATTTCCACTTCTGGGTATACGCCCAAAGAAATGGGATCAGTATGCCAGAAAGATAGCTGCACCCCCATGTTTATCACAGTGCTATTCACAACAGCTGAGATGTGGGATCAATCTGGGTTCCCAAGCCTGGAGGAATTTATAAAAGCAATGTGGTTAGATGTGAAATAAATACTCCTAAGAAGATCGAAAGACATCAAACATACCACAAAATTCTGTCTAGAAAACTTAAGAGGTGTCACATTTAGACATCAATCTTAAGAGTTTGTTTAAAGGGGGAGATAAATACACGAACAGTATCAATGTATGACAGCAATACATAAATTTGTTTAATACATAAAGTATAAAAAGAGCAAGAAGTAATGGTATTGAGAATAACAACCAGAGAAATAAAAGCTTCTTTTAGATTAAATAACAGAAAGAGCAATTATATCTTATCTAGAAAATTATAGCATAAATCTACTGGTGAAAATCATCCGGGCATCTTGGAAGTCCCTTTCTTCCAACTTCTCATACTAACATTAACCATTTTCTCCAGAAAGGAAAGAAATAGATACCACATTAGGTATTTCAGCTCATTTTAACAGGACCACTGTGCTATGTTGTTACTTATTTTCTACTTCATTTTTCTAGGCAAGGAAACCAAGGTGTAGGGAGGTTAAGTAAATTGTCTACAATGTAATGAAAGAATAAATGGTGCTCTAAGACGAACTCTTTCAACAAAGCCAGTTTCATGACATTAAAACATCTGTTTATTCCCCTTCTCACCTTTCTTTTTTACACATACCTTGCTGTATTTTCTGTATCTACATGTCTTATTTAATACATCTCCATTGGCATCACAGAGGACAAGGAGGCCCAAACCCTTAGTAATTGTTGCAAAAATCAGTCAGAGTTTGCAGTTGATATGGACTACAACAGGGGAAAGAATGGAAGCTAACATTGATCATCTAGAAAAGGAAGCTTGTGAAACATTAAACACAAATTTAAATAAACATACAGAATTCCATGAGTGATTATGAGTGTACATATTGTAACTCACACCTCTAAATGACCAATGGTTCTTGGGAAGAATTATCTTGGAAACCAACATATAAATTCTAATTAACATAGCGTTGTTCAAGAGTTTCAGAATCATTTTTAAAGTTACTTCAGAGCAATTTTTTAAGTAGTAAGAAATCCAGTCCTATTGACTATCTGTAAGAAAATAATACAAAACAGGAAAATATAGTTCATTATGATAATTTCTGAAGTAATTTACCTTTGATACTCTGGAAGATCAGCTATGATTTGAATAGAATATAAATGGGATAAAAGGCTTACATACTGAATGGGTATGCACTTTCAAGGATGTTACAGATGAGCATAAATGGCTCTTTATTGTTGTTCAACCTATTTTAAATTTTAATAGTATTTGTTTTCTTTGCTAAGAAAACATCACTGAAGCTCCTTTTTGTTTGCTGGGGTGGACGGCTCTTCTTCTTTCTCTGCAATACTTCCTTATTTTGTACCAAGGAGCAAATAACATGATGAATTTGTTGGGGGGGGTGCTAAATTGCATTAGGTGTCAGTACAGGAAAAAAAGGATAAAGTTGAAAAGAAACAAAGACAGAAAGACTGAGTGAGAAAGATAAAGGTTTGACTAAAGTCACCATGCATTAGAAAAGAGAGAATGATGATTACAAAGGACATGTCCGAGAATTATTTGTCTATAAATAATTAAGACACAAGAATGGTTCACTTGGAGTCTAAAAACATAATCATGATACTTTCTAAAGTTGATTTACCTTTTATACTCTGGGAGAGCATTTATAATTTAAATAGAATATAAATGTGATAAAAGGCTTTCAGTACAGTACTTTCTTAGCATTTGAGGACCTGCTGGTGCATCCTGTAATTGTGGTACTCAGGAAATGAAGGCAGAAAGATGAGCAGAATAAGGACATCCTCAGTGCTATAGTGTGTTCTAGGGCAGCCTCAAAGAGACTTTACAAAAAGAATGAAATGAAAGGAAGGTAGACATTGGATGAGAAAGAATAAAAGAGACTAGAACAAAGAAAAAAATGTGAAGAATCTGGATTGAGAAATTTTCCTTTCGAAATTTTTCCACACTGAACACAAACATGATATAATCCAAATTAGTTTTTATAAGTCTCTTCAAAGTATTGGGGAGTAGAGGGCAAAAGAGACAGTTAGCATCAATGTATTTTTATATTCTGTTCAAGTGTAATGTTTGCAATTACACTGGTTTTTGCACACTGAAAACCATCATGATGGAAGCATAGCATTAACCATCATAGACTTATGCAGATATTAGGAAAGCCCCTGTGTCAGAGAGAGAGGTTATATATTTTTTCCACCTGCCAAGAGACTGTACCATGTACAGCTCTACAAGCTAGCTTCACCTTACTGAAGACTGTCAATCCCATCATGGACTTTATTTTGTGAGAAATAATACCAAACAATGTCAACAGTATATTAAGGTTCATTGAAAACCAGGTGGCTTCAAGAAGACTGACAGTTCTCTTATTCATTTAATCAGGAATAGCTTCAAGCACTCTTAAACCTTAGGATCATAAAGAAACAACTCAGGTCAGGTCATAATGGAGGAAGCACGGTCTACTTCGGAGCTTAATTATGAAGTAGGAGAGCTGGTGGGAGAGAAGAGGTATCTTCCTGTAGTGGCTGAGAAATTACTGAAGAGCATGAAGTCCTGCTTTCTTTCCATCTCTATCAGAAGGAAAAAGACCTTTTAACAGTCTTAATCCACAAAACCTAGCAAAATTTCATTTTGCACAATGCCGAATCACAGTAACAAATCATACTTGCAGAGTGCTTTGTTCATTTTTTCAGTTTTGCATTTCTGTTCTACACAATCTTGCTCACATTATGAGGCAGGATAAACAATTTTTAGAAATGAAACCATAGAAGTTCTTAATGGTCAAGTGATTAGCATTATGGCATGTAGAACAAATTAGTTACAGAATCCAGACAGAGCTTAGGAGAATTGATGTCTATTCTAGTAGACATGATGTCAGAATACTCAATTCCAGAATTCCCATTGAAATTGTTTCCCTTTCTTGTTCATTGAACTAAATTATTGCAAAAGTGACAAAAGAAAAGAAAACTATCCAAACCAACTATATATAACTATTACACATCTCTTGTGCTCTAGATTCTATTCTGATCATGAG
The DNA here is from genome assembly GCA_019843855.1 of Hylomyscus alleni. Lineage (NCBI taxonomy): Eukaryota > Metazoa > Chordata > Mammalia > Rodentia > Muridae > Hylomyscus > Hylomyscus alleni. The sequence continues at coordinate 9,769 of JADRCC010091077.1, forward strand.
GTAACACTAACTGGAAGACAAGAAAACAAATAAACTGCTAATAGGTTTTTAAAGGTGGGTGATGTGACAACTCCTTTATTAAATAATGTCTTTATTTCCAATTATTTATATCATGTAGTGATACTATTTATAGGGCAAATAAATGTATATAAATGCAGCAAAGGGATCACAGTGGGAGAGAAGAAAGGCACTTTTTCTAATGGCACCAGCAGAGTTAATATGCAAGAGAATGTATGGTGCTCAGAATTGATGTAGCTGTAGGATCCTGAATATCACCAGCAAATCTATTAACTAGAGAAAGAAGAAAGTCTTTGCCAGCAGACAGGAACACAGAAACAAAGTCATCATAGGATGAACATGAGGAAACATTGTGATTGTGAAATAGCAAGGCATAGAGTTTGGAAACAAAATCAGAAATATGCCAACTAGGTAACTAGGAAGTAAGGCAGGATGGTAAATTCAAATGGCATTTTTTGATGGGGGGAATCAGGGTAGGAAAAAAGAGGTCCCAATTCAAGGCCATAATAATGAAGGTAAAAAGATTGTAATTTGATGAAATGTTTACAGCATCAAAGCTGTGGAACCTAGAGAACTTTCTGGGTAAAACAGAAGAAAAAGAAAAGTGGAGTGTGTCTTGAAGTTTCCAGTTTTATTTGTTGGATAGATGGATGATGAAGCAGTGTTGAAATAAAAGTTACAGAGAGAAAAACTAAGGGGTATACTAGGCAGAATGAATAATAGCCCTCAATAATGTCCATGTTTTATTTGGAGGCAGAGGGAACTGGGTCTCACTAACTATGTAGCTCTGGCTGTCCTGGAGATGAGGCTGGGCTCAAACTCAAAGAGTTAAGTCTTCCTCTACTTCCCAAGTGCTGGGATTAAAAGTGTATGCCACTATACCTACACACAGCAAAGGCAATATACAGTAAGACAATAGACAACATTAAGTGGAGAGAAAATTAAAACAATTCCACTAAATTTAGGGACAAGAAAAAGCTATTTACTCTCTTCATATCTATTCAACATAGTACTTGAAATTTTAGCTAGAGAAATAAGATAAGCAGATCAAGGGGATACAAATTGAAAAGTAAGAAGTCAAAGTATCACTATTGGCAGATGATAAGATACTATACACAATTTCTACCAAGGAACTCCTACAGCTGATAAACACCTTTAGCAAAGTGGCTGGATACAAAATTTACTGAAAAAAATCAGTAGCTGTCCTTTATACAAATGATAATAGGCTAATAAAGAAATTAGGTAACAACATCCTTCACAATATCCACAAATAACATAACATATACTGTGGAAACTCTAACCAAGCAATTGAAAGACCTTTATGACAAGAACTTCAAATCTTTAAAGAAATAAATTGAAGAAGATATCAGAAGATGGAAAGATCTCCCAAGCTCATGAATCAATTAGGATTAACATAGTAAAATTGGCCATCCTACCAAAAGATGAAATGGTATTTCATTTGAAATTTTAACATAATTTTTTACAGACCTTGAAAGAATTATATAGAAAAACAAGACACAGGATAGCTAAAACAATCCTGCACAATAAAAGAACTTCTGGAGGTATCACCATTCCTGATTTAAAGTTGTACTACAGGGCAATAGTAATATAAAAAAAAGTCTTTATGGTATTGGCACAAAAACAGACAGGTTGATCATTGGAACTAGAAATACATACACACACACACAGACACACACACACACCTTCCTACGAATGCTTGATTTTTGACAAAGAAGAAAAAATTTTACAAAACAGTAACATCATGAACTTACACAAAAATGGATCGAACCAGCTAGACCCAGATAGACAAATATGATATGTACTCATTTATAAGTGGATATTAGTCATAAAGTACAGGATAACCACACTACAAAACACAGACCCAAGGCAGTTAAGAATCATGGAGGGCCCAAGAGTGAATACTTGAATCTCACTGACAAGGGCAAATATATTAGACATCAGGGATGAAAGAAAGAGGGGACTGGGTGGGGTATGGTGTGGAGATAGGAACAGGAGGGATGATATGGAAAGAGAACAGATGGAGAGAATACTTGGAGAGACAACTGGATTGAGGCTACATCTCTGGGATGAGCTATAAACCTATG
>JADRCC010091094.1:0-10328 GCA_019843855.1 Hylomyscus alleni
TTTTTTTTTTTTTTCTGTAGAGAAATACATTCTCCTATAAAATGAACAAAATTTAATAAACACAGCAAAACATTGTGGTTTTTTACTATACTAGTATTGCTATTGCACTTACAGTAATAGCTATATTTCATGAAAATTATTTGCCACACACAATTTGAGGCACATTATACTGATGCTTAGTTTGGTGTTTCAGCTCCTAAAGAAAACTTAATCTTAAAAATGAATCCTTTACAGCTGAGCTGAAAAGTTCATAACTTTATCAGGTGGTTTGAATAGGAATGACCTCCATAGACTCATGAGTTTGAATGTTCGATCCATAAGAAGTGGCACTACTAGGAAGTATGCTTTTGTTGGAGTAGGTGTGCTTGTATTGAAAGAAGTGTATCACTAGGGGGTAGGCTTTGAGTTCTCAGAATCTTAAGCTAGTTCCCTTCCTGCTGCTTGAAGATCCGGATTTAGAACTCAGTTATTTCTTCAAGGCTATGTCTGCCTTCATGCTTCCATGCTTCCTGCCATGATAATAATGGACTAAATTTCTGAACTGTAAGCCAGACCCAATTAAAGGTTGTTGGGGAACCTTGCTATTAAGATTGCAGTTCCCCATGATCAGATGCCTTTCTGAGCTCAGCACAAAATAGGAGACTCCTTTTCTTAGTGGGGCTTTCCAGTCTCTGCCTCTGTCTGGTGAGGGTCTTTTGGAGAATGTCTCTGAATGCAGGTGGCTGCCCTTGTCTGAAAAGTGACTTTGTGTAGAGCTCTCTGCAAGGCTGTAAAACTCAGCATGCACCTCTTGCACAAGCTTTTCACCTACATAATAACTAGGTGGTTTATTATAACCAATCAGCAATCCTCACTCACTTTATGCCATGACCACTTAGCCTTTTCCAATCATACCCATAAAAAGCCCTTATATACCCTATGCCTGAAACAATGAAATAGAATCATTTAGCTCTAATGGTCTCTGAAGGTCATTTCATCATACTCATGGCCATCCAAACCCTCTTCTCTGCTTCTGCTTCCTTTTTCCTCTCAGGATGGTGGCCAATAGCCACTGGGGAGAATGGAGGGTGGACACAGAATGTTTTTCTTTATAAGTGTTGTTGTGGACATGGTGTCTTTTCATATCAACAGAAATCCTAAGAGAGAAGTGGGTACCAGGGACTGTGGTATTGCTGTGATGGGCATGATCATGTTTTTGTGTGGAGGAATTTAGAATTTAGAATTTTGGGTTCAAAAAACAGTGAAGTGCTTGAAGTAGGGCCATACTATTAGGAGCATAGAGGACCGTAGTGCTAAGGCTTATTTGAATTGTGGGGAGCTAGGTCAGAGGTTTCAGAGGAAAGAATAATAACATATAGCCTAGAGATTGTTCTTGTGATATGTCAGTGAAAAATGTGGCTGCTTTTTGCCTTTGTCCAAAACAACAACAACAAAAGCAAACAAATAACAAACAAAACAAAACAAACAAGCAAAAAAAAAAAAACATGCCTGAAGATAAATTGAAGAGTTTTGGGTTAGTTGCATTGGCAGGGGAAATTTCAAAACAGCCTAATATTCACTATATCACGTGGTTAATAGCAAGTTTAGCAAGGAAAAATACAGAATTTACAGTTGAAGGAGAAAGGTACTTCAGGAAGTGTAATAGAGCTAAATACTGTGTACAAAGAGATAAATAGATTAAAGAAAATGTTAAATGGAATAAAGGGAGTGGAGGCTTCTAGGTAAGACATCCCCACAGATAAGTTTCCAACTTGTGAAAATAAATTAAAGAATGCCCAAAAGAGCTGACTGTAGTGGTGCACAACTTTAATCCTAGCACTCAGAAAGCAAAGGCTAGCAGATCTCTGAGTTTGTGGCCAGGTTGGTCTGCAGAGTGAGTTCTAGGACAGCCAAGTTTAGGCAGTGAAGGAAACCATTACAAACAAAAAGCTGATAAAGATACAATTGAACAAGAAGGGACATGTTCCAATCCTAGCAAGCAACAGAACTTGGCAGCTTTGGTCATGTAGTTCTGGGTTTAGAGTCCAGGATAGAAGAAAGAGTTTATGGAATCTCTCTCCAACACTAAGGAAAGTCACTGATGCCAGGCATATGTCAGTGGTATCCCTGCATGGAGGGCTGGAGACACCATTGTGTAAAGCTGTAAAGGTAAAGCCTGGATTGACTTGGAGACTCCAAGGGTTAAGATATGCCAGAGCTCTGGGATACCTGCCAAGGAGAATTGCTACTAGGGAGTGGAACCAGCCCAAGAGAAGGAAGTGTACAAAGCTGAACAGAGTTAGAAATCTGAAAAGTTTTTTGACATCAGACATGGAGATGTCAAGTTTGAAATCTGCTCAGCTGGTTTTTGGTCTTGCTTTGCTCCAGTATTTCCTCACTATGCTCCTTTTCCTCCTTTTTGAATAGTAATGTATATTCTGTGACATCGCATGTTGTAAGTAAGTATGTGATCTGATTTTTTATTTTGATTTTATAAGGAATTACAGTTAAGATATTGCATGAATCTCAGAAGAGACTTTGAACTTGGGACTTTTAAACAAAAAATGTTATGGCTATAATACTATAGGAGGGGAATGTGATGATTTGAATAGTAATGACCTCTATAGCCTAATGTGCTTGAATACTTGGCCCATAGCAATTGGCACTATTAGAAGGTATGGCCTTGTTGAGTAGATGTATCATTGTTGGAATATGTATGTCATTACTGGGTTAGCTTAGAGGTTAAAAGGAGCTTAATTAAGCCAGGCCTAGAGGATCACTGTTTTTTCCTGCTTTATGCAGGTCCAGATGTAGAACTCTCAGCTATCTCTTCAAATGCCATGTCTGTCTTCATGATGCTATGCTTCTTGCATGACAAAAATGGACTAAACTTCTAATCTGTAAGCCATCCCCAATGAAATGTTTTCCTTTATAATAGTTGCTGTGATCATGGTATCTCTTTACAGCAATAGAATCCTAACTAAGACACTTGGTAACTTTTTAAGGTTAGATTTTTTTTTCAGACAATGTCCCACTCTATCTCATTCTGTTGCTAAATTAATGGGAATCATCCTGTTCCTACCTACAAATTGCTGGGATTGTAGAAATGATCCATGAGAGCTGGTTCCTTGGGTTTATCTTGATCCATCTTAATACACATTACAGTAATGACTCTCTACTTCATAGGTAAGTTTTATATTTTATTATTTTCAGTATCAGGGATGGGAATTGCATTCTTTTATCAGAAAAGATAGCATTGCAATCTTTATATATTATAATGATATATACTATCATTCCTAAGGAAAATAATTGGGTCTGCTTAGATTATACTGATAGATAAATATAGATATCTGAAATAATTACTGTTCTGGCAGTCTCTTTATTCCTATTTGCTAGGTCTAGATCACATATTTAATGGTAGGCAGAGTCAGTCTCATCCATATTTCATGAACTGTATTATCAATAGGAAAAATATTTCTGTGAAGAGAAATACAAATATCTATTAAATGAATTAGTAATTTACTCTAATGTTTGTGACAGCTTTTTATATAGATACTAATAATTTCATAAATACGAATTGAGTCTTATGAAATCAGCTAACATACTAATGGTTACATGAAGATGAGTGGTTTTAGTTAGTCTCTCTAATGGTTTAGAGGCTGAGCCTTCAATATTCTCTATCACTTTTTTTTTATTTCTTGCTTAGACATATATTCAACTAAAATATTTTTCTGATGCCTATTAAAACAAATAAGTTTGCCAGGCAGTGGTGGCACACACCTTTAATCCCAGCACTTGGGAGGCAGAGGCAGGCGGATTTCTGGGTTTGAGGCCAGCCTGGTCTACAAAGTGAGTTCTACTCTCCTTAATACTGCTTTTAAAAAAAAAAATTATTATTATTATTATTTTTTACTTTTAAGAGAAATGGTGGTATGATAATTTCCATAAATCAATTAGAAACTTCAATTGTGTATCACACTCAAGGGGTAACTTCGATTTTATATTAACTTTTTCCGCTTTATTTGCTTTACCTAGTTCATCCACCATTTGAGAATTAATGCACAACAACCACGCAAATTCATCCTCCTTTCCACTTCTTATGATGTGTAAGTACAAATGCCTCTGATATCTGGCACAGTTTATCAAGAAAACAGATATCACTGAAAGCAAATAACTCATAATATTTAACATGGGAAATGAGGTGTTTAAAATCAATTGGAGGAGTAGAAAAAAAGATAACCAAAAAAGACTATTATTTTTATCTTTTGGTTCCCTTTAGTTTTCAGAGATTGTGAAGTTGGTGCCTCCTCCCAAACAATCTCTTATACTTTGATTCTCATATCAGGAATTGTTGACTAAGAAAAAAAAAGAAAAAAAAACTGACTACCAGATTATACAGTCATTAGAGTCAGTTATGTGACAGACTTTTCCTGGGGAGATTAAAATATACAAACTTTTGCTCACCCCAGATATGGAATTAACAACATAACAAATGATGAATACTACCAAAACTACAACGTGTTGAAAAAATTAGTTGTACTAGGGTTTCTTACAGAAACAGAAGGAACTAAAAATACAGCTGTATCACCAGATTGCACCCTAGCACAGGTGAGAGCTCACAGTATCTAGGAACCTGGAGCCCACTGCATAGACTACAGTGGATTGGAGGGTGTTCTTTACATGTAGATTAGTTTGTCTGAGCTGCATCTAGGCAGTTTCACTATTTTTAGTTTTTTGTTTTTTGGTTTTTGTTTTTTTTTAATTTTCTTGGTCTCTGCTACTTTGGGTCTGCTTGACTTTTCTTTGTTTCTTTATAGCTTCACTCATTTGAGGAGAATTATCAGCAGTCTTTACTGTTTAAATACTTTTTGGGAAGTGCAGGTCTTTTGAATCAGGTTAGTTTCACTATCTTCCCAAAACTATTTTGAGTTGATTACTTCTTGTCATAATGGAGCTTGTCTGTAGGATAGAGTGTGTCACCCCCCATCATAGAACATCCTGTTATTTCATTTACTTGTAAACACCCTGTATTAAATTATTCTGTAATTTTACTTTCCCTCCAAGAAAGAAGGTTTGAACCTAACCTGTATAAAACTGCTGCAAAACAAGACCAGCTAGTATTAAATTAAAATAAACTTGAATAAATGCATACAAATCACTAAAAAATTATCAAATCTAGGAAGAGTTAGGAATTGGCTCACTTCTACAAAAAAGTGATAAACAGGATAGCATGTACTTCTCCTCTACCTTCTAAGTGCCAGGACATGATCTCCATTGGCAGAACCTAAGTTGTATTTTGAAGAGTTCTGAAAATGATATGTTGGAAATTATGCTCCCAGGCTTCTAGGCTGTACAGTTCTGTGGAGAGTAGAGAAAGAAACAGTGAAATAGTTTCAAGTTTCAGGAGTCAGGACTACTATTCTCTCTGAAGCTTTATGTAGATCAAGATGTGTAAGGGTGTACTTTATTTCATATTTATTTTCCATCAGACTTATGCACATGTTCAAATAAAAAAATCATGTAATAGAAAACTAATGAAATTATTAGATACCACATACAAGGCAGAGATATAAATCATCAAATAAAAATTTCTATGAGTTCAGATTCTGTAATGAGAAAACAAAGTTCTCCAATAGTTTGCTTAATACAGATAATTTACTGTTTTAGGAGTATTCAGAGACATAATGCTGCAGATCTTTATTTAATCTTTAAAATAATTTTATAGTTTGTCAGGAGTCATAATAGAATAAGCTAATAACTAGCAGGGGTCTTCCTGAGATGGTCTGCTTCAGATTAATCCATAGACAGAATTACTCTTATAGGCACAGCCTAAGATAATTCATTTTAGGAACAATTCCTAATACTAATATGCTTTTCCTATTATTATTAAACATATATAACAATCACTAGGGATTAGGCCACCCATTTTGGACAGATCTATGAAGATGTACTGTCTAGTAGTGATGCTATATAGACAAATAAATGACTTAAGTCTTAGTGATGATCCTATAAGTATTCCTAAAATTATATCAGTGATTATTTAAGCTCTTTCATAGTGAAATTGCCATTAGGTCCTTCTCTGATAGTTAAAACTGCAATGAGAACCCTGTCAGTCTCCCATGTGTCACTAAATAATTGCTTCTATATTGTAACCAGACTTTCTACTACTCAGAGCACATTTCAAGAGGTTGTAAAGCAATTAATGAAAGGTCATAAAGGGGAACTAGAGATTTCTTATAGGTGCTAGGACAGAAGATAAAAATATTGACTGGATTTATCTATACAAAATTTCACTTAGTTATAGTTTTTGACTTTCAACGAACGTGTGGAGCTGTGACAGTTGATAGATGTTTAACCAGATAATTACTCCTAATGGATATACATGCAAGCATTCTCTGTTGTAAACTTCTATTTCAATTTATGATTTGATTTTTTTATGTGAACTTGTGATGAACTTTTTAAGATGTGATCATGTATTCTGAAAGATGTATAAGTACTGAAAACAAAGAGATGAGATGTGACCCTCCTGCCTGAGGGCTGATTCTTCAAGTCTGGCATGTCAGGATGGCCATACCTCTCTGCCCACCTTCTGCTAATTGCCATGCCTCTCTCCAAGTTCGAGTTAAGCTGGAAGTCCCGCCTTCCAAGACTGAAGAAGAATTGCTGATTGGGCCAGGTTGCTGACGAACTTGTGGGAGGAGTTTTGGTTTACCTATCCTACCTGGTTTCACTTGTAACAATAGAGAATTGAATGAAAGATGGCTGAGTAAACACACATCTGTGTTGGCTAATTTTTATGAATCTTCCGCATGGATAAGGTAATATAAAATGGCTATCCAGATCCCTGACTCCAATTTCCAGAAGACCCATTCATATTGTGGCTGCTGGCAGCTACAATGAGAGAAGAATTTTTCCTTTCCCCATTTAGTACCTTTCTGCTTTCCCCCTTAGATATTGTTCATAGGAAACTTTTTACAACTTACTAATAAGCACTATAATCACTTTTCAAATTCTTCCAGTGACTTCTACTATCAGGCTGAAAGTTAGAGCTGCGAAGTTCCTGCTGAGATAGAGCAAAGGTCACAAACCTACAGGTGTTAATAGCCTAAACCAGCAGTCTTTTACCCTCAGAAAGAGCAAGAAAGATTTTAGGATTTTTTAGAAGTTAACATCATCATTTCAGTACAGTTAGAGAGCTAGAATGTCCAGGGACCCTCAGATTTTAAAGCCACACCAGAGTCCTATTCTGTGCCCCTGCCATTACCCTCTCCAGGAGGCTTCTGGCAATAGTTTATGGGATTTATTCATGACCTTTTTTTTTAAACTTCAAATCCAGTTTCCCTTATAAATTCCCAAATTGCATCATTTAAAAATTTCTCCCTTGTATTCAAGACCACAAGACCTCTTCTATCCCTCTTTTTCTTTCTTCCTTCCTTCCTTTCTTTCTTTTTCTTTTACTTTACTTTTCTTTTTTTTTTTTGAAGACAGGGTTTTTCTGATTAGCCCTGGCCATACTGGAACTCACTCTGTAGACCAGGCTGGCACTGAACTCAAAAATCTGCCTACCTCTGCCTCCCAAGTGCTGGGACTAAAGGTGTATGCCACCACTGCCTGGCCCATCCTTCTTTTTTTTGCTGTTTTATTTAGCAAAAATAAGATCAAAGATAGGTAACCTTTCCCTCTTGGCTCATTGAGGACACAACTCCATTTAACGGTTATGGGGATACAAATCATGGTTATTAATAGAGTTTCACATTGAAAGAGAGATTGATGAAATGCATTCCTCCCATCTATGTGAGACTCCATATTTTTAAAACAATTTTTTTTATTTTAACCACTCGAATTATCATTCCAGTCTCTAGCACCTGAAATTGTATTCATTACTTTTTCTGTTTCTATGAGGTCAACGTTTCAGATTCTAAATAAAAGTGATACCATGTACTATTTGTTTTTTCTTTTTATCCCTTTATTGAAAATAGATTCTTTTCTCATATAATATACCCTGTTTACAGTTTCCCCTCCATCTACTCCTTCCAGTTCCTCCTTACCTTATCTCCCATCTGGATTCATCCCCATTATTTCTGTTTAAAAAACAAACAGGCTTCTAAGGTATAATGATAAAATAAAATAAAATAAAATACGATAAAACAAAATCTAATACACCAGGATAAGAAAAAATAGAAGGAAAATGGCATAAGAGAAGTCCTAAGGATCAAAGACCAACTCATTCACACACTCAGGATTCCTATCAAAACTCTAAACCTGAAGCCATAATATATATGCAGTCCCCTATAAACCATCTGCTTGCTGTGTCAGTCTCAGTAAGCTTATAGGTGCCTTTTTCATTTGATTAAGAGGACCTTGTTCTCAATCCCCTCTGGATCTTCTGTTCTTTCTACCTCCTTTTCCTTGGGGCTCCCCAACTTCAGTCTCTCTGTCTCTATGTCTCTCTCTGTCTTTCTCTGTCTCTCTCTGTCTCTCTCTCTCTTTCTCTCTCTCTCTCTCTCTCTCTCTCTCTCTCTCTCTCTCTCTCTCTCTCTCGCTAGTAGCTAACAAATAATTCTATTTATTAGTATAAAAACAAAATCAAACAGAATAGACTTAAATGTTGTTAGATTAAATGTGGGATGTTTAGTTAAATTTATAATAATTCAATTGACAGGCATTTCCTCTCTCTTTCCTAAAGTCTTTATCATAAATTCAAAAATTGGGATAACAATAAGTGAGAACTCTAAAGTAATTTTACATATTTCTCATGGATGAAGATATGAGGCACCAAACTTATATGTCCTGCAGAAATAAACATTTCTATATTTTTAAAGATTTATTTATTTATTTTATGTATATGGGTATTCTGTCTGCATATATGTCTACACACTAGAAGACAGCAAGGGATCCTGTAGGACTACAGTTATGGATGTTTGTGGGCCACCATGTGGGTGTTGATAGTTGAATTCTGTTTTTGTTTTGTTTTGTTTTGTTTTGTTTTGTTGTTTTTATTTTTGTTTTTTTGTTTTTGTTTTTTCGAGACAGGGTTTCTCTGTGTAGCCCTGGCTGTCCTGGAACTCACTCTGTAGACCAGGCTGGCCTCAAACTCAGAAATCCACCTGCCTCTGCCTCCCAAGTGCTGTGATTAAAGGCGTGCACCACCACCACCCGGTGATAGTTGAATTCTGGACCTATGGAAGCATAGACAGTGCTCTTAACAGTTACTGAGCTGAGCAACATTTCTAGCCCACACCTCTACATTTTTGAGTCACTATTGTCATATTTGTCAATTTTTGATATATGCTTAAATGACCAAGATTAATTATTTTCATTGTAATTTCTGGATCTAACCTCTAGAAATTCTAATTTAACAGGTTGAAACTAAAACCCATAATGCACAAGATTATACTGTACAAAAACAGCATGGAGGGAATGGTAGGAATCATGTTGGACTCTCAATACTGTCTTATCATTCTTTATCGCTGCTCTGAATTCTTCGGCCCTGAAAGTGCCTGTAATGCCCAATCTCATTATACATCAATGAAACATCAAGGGAATTGTTCTTCTATATAGTTTTATATTTTAGTTATAATTAACATTTGCTATTTTTTTATTTTGGGATATAATGTGATAATTCAATACTTGTGTGCAATTTATAATGATAAAATCTGAGGAATTAGTATACTTATTATTTCTAGCATTCATCATTTACTACCCATTTATTAAATGTCTTTTACATTGTGGAAATATTTCAAGTAGTGCCAGAACTACTTTTGGGACTAAGAAGGTTGTATAAATTATTGTGACATCTCCAAGACAGGAAATAATAAATACTACTTACAGTTTATTTTAATAAGAGTAAAAACCTGGCATTTTCACATTTTGTTTTATGTAATTTTAAGACATGGTCTCAACATATAACCCTGGCTGTCCTGGAACTCACTGTGTAGGCCAGGCTGGATTTGAACTCACAGATATCTACCTAACTCTTCCTCACCAGTACTAGGATTAAAGCCAGGCACCACCATGCCTGGTCAAGGCTAACAATTTTCAATATTTAAGCAACTTCTGAAAATATAACTTAGTAGTAAGGAGTAGTGCTTCCAATTGACTATTCTTAGATGCTGAGGGCTTTTTCCTCATTAAAAATCACAATAGTTGTTATTGCTTAAGTCAAATTGAAAACCCTGAAAGATGATAAAAGAAAAATGACAATTTCATAAAATTTCCATTCCTTAATGGAATTAGCATGCCACGCTATTGTTTCTAAACCTCATCACTGTAACAGTACATATACTCATCTTAGCCATTTGAGATAGTGTTTTATAGACAATTTAAATATTATTATTTTTTCACTTAAG
>JADRCC010091221.1:0-10082 GCA_019843855.1 Hylomyscus alleni
AGCTGTCAGCCAGCAGGGGATTTATGTTGATGCTTCATTCTCAGAATGATCCTTGCCTTAATGCAAGACACTCTGAGAATGGAGAACCAGTTTTGTCCGACACAGTGTTTCCAATCCCCAGACTCCTCAGCTCAGGTCAGGGACTATGTGTTTGTGTGTAGGGTGTCTCTGCCTTAGGCTCTGTCCCCTTCTGGCTTTTCCCATAGCACTATGAGCAGACTGCTCCCTTTAACTATGCCATGGACATCCTCAACATGGTCTTCACTGGCCTCTTCACCATTGAGATGGTGCTCAAAATCATCGCCTTTAAACCCAAGGTATGCCCTAGAGCCACACCCTACGAAGAAACTCCTTTGGGAAGGAAGCACATTCCATAGCCTGGCAGGGGGTGGGGGCTGGAGGGTAGCAACCAAGTAGTCATAAAACTAAACAATGAGAGGGACCCAGGTACAGGCCATCTGTGGTCCAAGCCAGCCCCTGCCTCCTCAATCCCATGTATCCATTATTGGTCCCCTACACGAACGAGTCTGCTGGCTAAAACAACACAACACACTGCTTTCCTCCTGTCTATAGCATTACTTTGCGGATGCCTGGAATACGTTCGATGCTCTTATTGTAGTGGGCAGCGTAGTCGACATTGCCGTCACCGAAGTCAATGTGAGAACTGGGCTTTGTGCTAACCCCTCTATCCTCTCTCTAGAGCCTTCTTTCACTTGGGTAGGCAGCTCCCACTCGCATCCTCCCCAGTCCTGGAGACTGAGCACTTCTCATTCTAGATCCATCTTTTTTTTTTTTTTTTGAGTCCTTGCTGAACTCTGCCAATGTATTCCTCCTTCTAACCAGCTAACTAGCTCCCCTATTTCATTTTGCAGCCTACCCAGTGGCTCTGCTACCTCCCAAAATCCTTCGCTTATTATCTCTGTTATCTTTTTCATTGTCTCTTCCCCATTCCAATGGCTCCATCAACTCCATTGACACCTGCTTTGGCTCCATCATCTCTCTGACTGCTTCGTTGGCTCCATATTATTCACCAACTCCATCTCCTATACTGGCTCTTTCCCGGCTCTGTTACCACAACTGATTGCATCATTGGCCTCATCATTTCATCCAATGGGTACCACATGGTAACAACCTTGATGGACAATGCTGTCAATTGCATTTCTGCATCACTGGCTTCTCCGATGATCACCCATTGTTTCTCATTTCCATGATGCTTTGCTCCACCATCTCTTTATCTACCCCCTACATTTCCACTCCAATAAACTTTGTCTACAACCATCTTGATCTGCTACCATACAACCTTTCTCACAATCCCCTGAGTATGCATAATCATTTCCCCTTATCCATTTTGGCATATGATTACATCATTTCCTTTATCACCTCTGTTTTGCCCATATGTCCCACCAGAACGGAGGCCATCTTGGCGAGGTAGCTTCTCACTCCTAACAGGATTTTTTTTTTCAACCATCCCTCCCAGCCCAAGAGTCCTTAGAAATGCCCCCTGACTTCTCTTGGACCTGAGTACTGAGAGGTTTGGGAACTGGGAGGGCCAAGGCTTAAGGGAAAAAAGCTACTAGAGCTGGCATAAACTGAACATCCCCACTACATTCCTAACTCCAGAGTTCAGAGGACAGCTCCCGAATATCTATCACATTTTTTCGTCTCTTCCGAGTCATGAGGCTGGTCAAGCTTCTCAGTAAGGGTGAGGGGATCCGCACACTGCTATGGACATTCATCAAGTCTTTCCAGGTAATTCCCCACTCAGAACTAGAGTTCCCGGTCTTCCATACCATTTTTGACCTACCATTTTCAACTTTCTCTTTCTCTGCACCCTCAATTCGTAACATGCTTTTAGCTTCACTGACTTTACCCTAGTCTATTTAATATTGTGTCCACATTTGGGAGACACATGTAATTCAGGAAACTTTGAGTGTAGACTACATCTACCAGCAGGCCCATGCTAGGGGAGAGGAGTGCATTCTGGGATTTATAGTTCTCTGGCTGCACCTGAAATAAATATCCCCTTCCCATTCTCCCAGGCTTTGCCCTATGTGGCACTTCTCATAGCAATGATATTCTTCATCTATGCAGTCATTGGCATGCAGGTAAGTGGAGACCCTAGAGAATAATCCTTCTGTCTAAGAGGCTTGGTAGGAATAGCCCTAGTGTGGGGATGGAGGGACAGAAAGATAAACTAGATGACCCTGGGTAAGTCTGCGTATGTCAAATGGGTTCATTAGTAATTGCTTTCAAGATTATAAGGATCCCTAAGGTATTAGGAAATATGAAACAGATGGGAACATAGGTTCACTCCCAGCACACAGCCTCTGTATGTCTATAGATGTTTGGCAAGGTGGCTCTTCAGGATGGCACGCAGATAAATCGAAACAACAATTTCCAGACCTTTCCGCAGGCTGTGCTGCTTCTGTTCAGGTGATAAACTCCCACTTCCCTGCTACCTTGCCCCTCAGAATACCTAGGGTACTCAAGCACCCTCTGTTGGCCCCAAGATTCCTAAGCTATGGAAATATCAAGGCAACCTGAGTTCCATCTAAGCAGAGGCCTTTTCTGGCTGTGATCTTAGGGCATCTTTCAAAATATTCTAGTCTAAGCCCTTCTTTTTCTGGCTGTAAGATGTGGCCCCTTTTTAGGCCATAGTGCCCTAATCTGTAAGAGACATTCTATAAGTGCCGTTATCACAGTCATGCTAGTTAAAGTGTTGAAATGGAAGCTGGTGTGATGGTTCAGCAAGGAAAGGCATTTGCTGCTGCCAAGCCTGGCTACCTGAGTTCAATTCCCAGAATTCACATGATGAAACAAAAGAAAAGACTTCCACAGGCTCCACACGTACACACACGTACACACACACACACACACACACACACACACACATCCATGTGTGTCTGTCTGTTTTTGTCTCTCTCTGTCTCTCCGTCTCTCTCACGCACATACACACATACACACCTGTCCATGCACACACACAGTAAATAAATGCCCCTGATGAGAGTAGGCCATCCTCTCCCTTCCCTAGACCCCCACACCTGCACTTACATGACTTTATAGCCCCTCCTTCAGAATACTGCCCCTCTGTGACCTTCTCCAGGTGTGCCACTGGTGAGGCATGGCAAGAGATAATGCTAGCCAGCCTTCCAGGAAATCGATGTGACCCTGAGTCTGACTTTGGCCCAGGCGAGGAATTTACCTGTGGTAGCAATTTTGCCATTGTCTACTTTATCAGCTTCTTCATGCTCTGTGCCTTCCTGGTAAGAACCGTTTTACCACAGCCACTACCATTGCCATGGGACTGGCCCTTAGTGCTTCAGAGACATCCAAATGGATTGGGCAGCCCAGCTTTTGACAACACAGCCCCAACAATACGATCAACCAAGGAGCTTGTGACCCAATGACCATTTAAGATCATCCCAGTCCCTATCCAACCCCCAAACCCAGCTCTGCCTCTTTACTTAACTCTGTTTGCTCATTGACCCACAGATTATAAATCTCTTTGTGGCTGTAATCATGGATAACTTTGATTACCTAACCAGAGATTGGTCTATCCTGGGACCCCACCACCTTGATGAATTCAAGAGGATCTGGTCTGAATATGACCCCGGAGCCAAGTATACCCTTTAATGTCTTACCTAGAATCCTAGGGATAGTGTGCTGCTCTCCATGGCCCCCTAGTTCCAGAACTTCATAGTCACACATTTCATAACCCATCAATAAAGAGGTTTCTACTGCCCCATCCTCTGCCAGCCCCATCTGTGCTCTCCCCTCAGAGCCTTAAGATGTTGGTATGGGAGGTAATGATTTGTTGGAGATGGGGCTTAAGAAAGACCTAAAGGAAGACTGTTGATCCAGTGGCATCCTCTGACTTCCCCAGGGGCCGCATCAAGCACTTAGACGTGGTTGCCCTGCTGAGACGCATCCAGCCCCCACTGGGATTCGGAAAGCTCTGCCCACACCGAGTGGCCTGCAAGGTCTGTTTGCCTGCCCACCTGCTCACCTGCTGATCTCCAAGAAGGCTCTATACTCTATGGGAAAGGAAAGGGACTTGTCTTTGGTAGAGATGGGTATATGACTCCATCCACAAAGGTTTCTGCCCTGGGCATTCAGAATATACCTAACATTTTCCCAGAGTGGGTTTTATGTCTCTGGTGTTTATAGAGACTCGTGGCAATGAATGTGCCCCTCAACTCAGATGGAACAGTGACATTCAACGCTACACTCTTTGCCCTGGTGCGGACATCCCTGAAGATCAAGACAGAAGGTGTGGGGGAAGGGAGGGGCAGGAGTGAAATGATCCCTGGGCAGGGTTGAGGGAGCATGACAGACATGCATCTCCTAAGTCTGAACCTCAAAACGGCTGAGTGGCTTCTCCAGGCCTGCTTCCATACTTTATCTGATAGGAGTGAAGTGAAGCTTCAGGTGAAGCTTCAAAGCAAAGCCCTGCCCTCCCCCACCCCACATACATACACACACACACCAGCAAGAAGAGCAACTTCTGCACTGTTTCCGCTGCCCCATACTCTCCTACCTTGCAGGGAACCTGGATCAAGCCAACCAGGAGCTTCGGATGGTCATCAAAAAGATCTGGAAGCGGATAAAGCAGAAATTGTTGGATGAGGTCATCCCCCCTCCTGATGGTAAGCTGCCCATCCCCAGCTCCTTAACTCTCTGCCCAGATTATTGCTAGTAGGTAGTAGCAGTGTACAGGACCCCAGTGTAACTTTGCCCTCTTTCTTGCCCCCAGAGGAGGAGGTCACCGTGGGAAAATTCTATGCCACATTTCTGATCCAAGATTATTTCCGAAAATTCCGGAGAAGGAAAGAAAAGGGGCTACTAGGAACAGATGCCCCAACGAGCACATCCTCTGCCCTCCAGGTCTGAAGGACAGGGCCCTGCGGGGCTGTCCTCCCTCATGATCTCCTGAAACCCATGTCCCAGAGGAAGAAACAGAGCCCTGGCGCACACACACTTTTGCATGGGAAACAAGCTGATAGAGGGGCATTTTAGAGCAGGAGCTACCAATTTCCTTCTTTTTCCATCCATCCCCACAGGCTGGTCTAAGGAGCCTACAGGACTTGGGTCCTGAGATCCGACAGGCCCTCACCTATGACACTGAGGGAGAAGGGGAAGAGGAAGAGGCAGTGGGACAGGACGCTGAGGAGGAGGAAGCTGAGAACAACCCAGAAACATACAAAGTGAGGACAAGTTTTTTACTCCCCTCCAAAGCTCTTAACTGTAAAGACACTCCCTCAGACTCCTAATTGAATTCCATACTGTGTCTGGGAGAAGCCTCCTCTACAATGGAAAACTTTTCAATACCTATCACAGCCTGTTGGAAAACAAGACCCAGATTCAGCCCATAGGGAGTGATGTTCCCCATGGACCAGTGAGCAAAGCACTGATCAAGTAACTTAGCCATTACATTGATGAAACACTAAAGCCAAATGACTCTCCTCAGGACTCCATAGACTCCCAGCCCCAATCTCGATGGAACCCTAGGATTTCAGTGTCTCTACCTGTTAAGGAGAAGCTCCCAGATTCTCTCTCAACTGGGCCTAGTGATGATGATGGAGTGGTTCCCAACTCCAAGCAGTCCAGTGTGATACAGGCTGGATCCCAACCCCAAAGGTATGGTTGAGCATCTGGGAAAGGTTGTGAGAAAAGATTAGGCACTATATTCGGTGACATAGGAGAAGGGCTAGTGGCCTTCAAGAAGAAATTTGGGAAGGAAAGGTGTGTTTCAAAGGCTCAAATGAGTGTCATATGTGGTGGGTGGGCAACAGCAGTGATGCCAGTACTCGGAAGATACAGGGGGGAATCCAGAGTGCAAGGTCGTCCTTGGCTATATAGTGAGTTTAAGATCCTATTAAAAAAAAAAAAAAAAAAAGACCAAGACAAATCAAGGGCTCAAATAGGAATGGAGGGTAACAAGAGAAGTATGAAAAAGAGAATAACAATAAAATATGAGAAAAACAGTGCAAAAGGTTAATACGAATCAAGGATGGTGTCATATGCCTTCAATCGAAGCACTCAAGAGGCAGAAGTGAACAGTTATCCGTGAGTTCAAGGCCAGCCTGGTCTATGTAGTGAGTTCCAGGTCAGCCAGGACTACATAGTAAGACCCTGTCTACAAGTAAATGAAAATCCTAGTGCTTGGACAGGGGATGGGGCATGCATGGGATGAGAGGAACATGGGTGAGGGGTTAGGACCTAGTCTAACTAATATGTATCATTTCTCCAGGAGAAGCTCTGGGGTACTCATGTTCACTATCCCGGAAGAAGGCAGTACTCAGCTCAAAGGAACTCAAGGGCACGACAATCAGCATGAGGAACAGGAAGGCCCTGACTGGTACACTGCCCGCACCACATGGGCCACGCAAGGGAGGGCAGGAGTGTTGGTACCCCAATTCTGAATCCCAGACCTGAGTTCACTGCCAGCTCTACCTTCTCCACAGGACCCCCAACCTGGATGAGCAGGCAGGGACTCCCTCGAACCCAGTCCTTTTACCACCTCACTGGTCCCAGCAACATGTAAACGGACACCATGTACCACGCCGACGTTTGCTGCCCCCCACACCTGCAGGCAAGCAGAAAAAATAGATCTTATGGAACCCTAAAGGCTAACAGAGCAGAGCAGGAGAGGGATTGCCAATGTTCTTTGCTCACCAGGTCGGAAGCCCTCCTTCACCATCCAGTGTCTGCAACGCCAGGGCAGTTGTGAAGATTTACCCATCCCAGGCACCTACCATCGTGGACGGACCTCAGGACCAGGCAGGGCTCAGGTGAGGAAAAGGGATGCTGTGGCCTTCGGAGAAATAGCATCTTAGGCTGGATTTTACAAACAAACTACATTTCAGGGCCTTCAGAAGAATGGGGCACTTGAAGGAACATACATAATCTCCACTGTACTTGTGAAATGGGTTTGCTGTCTCCACTTTACGGGAGGTCACTGAAGCTCAGAGTCTATCCACCCATGGTCACATAGCTAGTATAAAGCACAGCTGGTACTTTTACAATATTTAGTATTTATTTATTCATTTATCAATTTTTATGTGTATATGTGTCTTTGTGTGTCTGTGTGCGTGGTGTGTGTGTGGATACACTTCCACATGGGAGTGTGCAGAGTCCAGAAGAGGGTGTCAGAGCCCTCCTCTCTCTCTCTCCACCTACTGCTTTGAAGTAATGGCTTACATTTTCTTAGCTAGGCAGAAAGCCAGCAATCTCCAGTGATCCTCCTGTTACAGGCATGCATAGGAGGCCTGGATTGCTACATGGATGCTTAGATTTGAACTCTAGTCCCCATGATTGTGCAGAAAGTGCTCTTGACTGCTCATTCCCCTCTCTAGACCCCACAATTGACATTTAAATCCAAGTTTTAGACTTAGATATGATGGCATATGTCTGCAATCCTATCACTTGGAAAGTAGACATAGGAGGATCAAAGTTATTCTCAGCTACATATGGAGTTGAGGCTAGCCTGGACTATGTGAGACTCTGTTTCAAAAAAGCCAAAACATCTAGATAGGGTGGTTTGTGTCTATGATCCCAGTCCTTGTGAGACTAGTACAGGAGGATTGCTGAAAAATTGAGGCCAACCTGGGCTACCTAGTAAATTATAGGCCTTGATAATAGAGTAAGGCCCTGTCTTAAATTAATAAGTAAATAAATAAATAAATAAACAAATCACACATGATGCATGCAAACAGGTGCTTTCTATACTCTGACATAAACTCAAGTGTGGAGCTGGGGATGTAGCTCAGTTGCAGAGCATTTGCTTGGCATGTTTATGGCTCTGGCTTTGATCCTCACAAATAAAGAAGTCATTTATTTATCCTCTGATTTACACCCATCCATGTGACTCCAGTTGTGTCTATTAGAGGAGAGGAACAGAATTCACAAGAGTGAATGGAAGACTCTCACACTCACCAATCCTTGCCCATCTGGTGTTTGTTTATTCTGACCCAGGGTTCCTGGGCAGCCCCTCCTCAGAAGGGTCGACTGCTATATGCCCCCTTGTTGTTGGTGGAGGAATCTACAGTGAGTGAAGGCTACCTTGGCAAACTCGGTGGCCCACTGCGTACCTTCACCTGTCTGCAAGTGCCTGGAGCTCATTCGGATCCCAGCCACCGCAAGAGGGGCAGTGCTGACAGTTTGGTGGAGGCTGTGAGTACAGATGGGTGTGGGAAAGGGGGCTAGGGTAGTAGTGGCAGAGGTGGGAGCTGAGAAATGAGGACCAAGAGTGGCCAGACTCTATGTTGAACATGTGAAAATTCCTTTTCTCGGCATACTGTACTTGACCCTATCCCCCTGAGAGCTGCATGCATGTCATTTATTCACAGTGACCTCCACTGTGTACATTGTGCCATTGATCAACACTAATCCCACTTGGACCGCCCCACAGGTGCTCATCTCCGAAGGCCTAGGTCTCTTTGCCCAAGACCCACGTTTTGTGGCCCTGGCCAAGCAGGAGATTGCAGATGCATGTCACCTGACCCTGGATGAGATGGACAGTGCTGCCAGTGACCTGCTGGCACAGAGAACCACCTCCCTGTACAGTGATGAGGAGTCTATTCTCTCCCGCTTTGACGAAGAGGACCTGGGAGATGAGATGGCCTGTGTCCATGCCCTCTAAATCCTTACCTCTCCTCTACTGCTCAATAAACTCCCTGCCCTTCCTTCTCCCAGAGGGGGGGCAAGCATGGACCACACACTGCTGAATCTTAGTATCTTTGCACTGGCAGTCTGGGGCAGCCCAATAGCTTCTCTCCATCCCTTATTGCATCCCTGAGCCACTGCCCACACATGAGTATTTCCAGAAACCAGGACAGCTAGGCCTGATTATTCAGCGTCAGGGAAGGAGGGAGGAGGTGGAGGAGAAAGAGACAGCAGCCAAAAAAAGCTGGAGACAGAGTGGAGGTGGGGGGAGAAGGAGGGCACTGGGCAGATGGGAGGAAGGAAAGAGAAGAGACACTGTCTGGGGAGTAAGAGAAGGAAGAGACATCACGGGGGGTCAATCGGGTCGGTGCAAAGGACAAGCTGTAGAAGAGTCTTAACAGAGCAAAGGCCTAGAGGTTGGAGCTGACCTGGAGGCTCAAGCAGACGTGTCCCTGCACAGCATCAAGAATTTCAGGGATGTTAAATTAGTATCATAAGTGTCCCCCCATTTCCCACCTCTGCCTGAGACAAGACAAGAAAAGTCTAAATCCATTGGTAGAAATTTTAGATGACAGCATACAGTAGTGCTTCTAGCTCCATGGAACCCGTTCCGAGCCACTCCTTCCGCACCCTTGGTCTTCCTGAAACACCCTAGAGTCATTCCCTTCCCACGCGGATGCGTGAGCTCTTCTCTCTGCTTCTCACTCTGCCTTTAGGGTCTCTTTCATTCCAGGAAAGTGTATCGGGCATTTAGTGTGTGCTAGGCACCTTGCTGCATTCCCTTCGAGCAAACTGGGGTGACTTAGACATACGACAAGATTTATCCAAAGTGGGAATCAGTTCCACTCCACAGGAATTGAAGGTAGCACAGCAAATGATGCCAAATGGGACCACCCCTGGGAAGCATTTGAAGTAGAATCCCTTCTCACTCTTGAGACAGGCAGTTCTTATTTATATCTTTTGCGTCAACCAAGCCAGGAAATTTGAGGGGAGTCACAGTCAAAGACTGGGACTCAAAACCCTCAGTTACATGGGACCTTGAAACAAAGGCTTGGAGTCGTTGGGCGAATGTCTGGTAAAAGAGCAAGTTAGGGGGAAAACATAGAGTCAACTGAAAACTAAGGTTGGGGCCCTACCATGAAGTCCTGAATGCTAGGCTCTAAAAGCACGGGGAACCATAGGAAGGCATTGAGTAAGGTAGTGACACAGTTAACTGTGCATTTTAAATAGATGCTCTGGTGGTATGCTGAAAGCAGAATGGAGGGGAAGAGATTGGAGATGCCAAAATTAGCAGAAGTGATGGTTACCTTAGCCAGGGAAGATAAAGGGGGAAATGGTGAGAAGTCAGTGGTTTCCAAAATAGTAAAATGAGCCCTGTGCTAAGTGCACTATCGTTGATTATTTTTTTTTTTTTTTTT
>JADRCC010091321.1:0-10061 GCA_019843855.1 Hylomyscus alleni
ATAGATTTTAAGCCATCCATCAATGTGATGTGTCATATTTAGCTAACTTAAGGGGTCATTTGATTGCAATGCAGACTTTCTGTCTTAAGGAGGTATAACTCAGGAGTGGGGTATAAATGCTCATGGTTGCATAATATGTCCACTGGGTCAATGAGTTCATAGATAGAAAAGAGTAGGCTTCAAAGAGGAGTTTCATTGTAGACAGACCTTTACGTAGTAAGCAAGAATAAATCAAACAGTGTTCTCATATAGGCAGGTGTTCTAGAAAGGGACTTTGAGAGGAAAATGCACAAAGATGAGGTAATTTCTACTGAGATTGGCTTACAATGAAACTCCTCATTGAAGCCTAGCGATACACATATATATATATATATAAAAGTTAAGCTGAAGGAAGGGTTGCATACTCTGCATGTTCCTCTGGCTGAAACAGGGAGACAACTGTGTACTATTCATATATTGCTTTCCAATTAAGGGAATGGTGATGCTCTGAAGCTCTTGGTTTGTCTGATTTCTGGAATCATCTGTTGACCCATCTGCTGGATGTCTGCCTTGGCTAACTTTGCAGGCATCCCTTGGCTGGATCTGCTAGCCACTAATTAAACACTGCACTCTTGGGTTTTATTTTTCTATGAGCAGCTTGTAGTTTATCATAGGCCTTTTTCTTGTGTATAGAGAGTTTAACTCTTATTACAGTTTTCTAGAGGTGGCTATAGTTTATCTTTATCTCTTTGTCTTATAGCGGCTTTCCATAAGTGGGTAGTTTAGTGTGTTCTAATAATCTTCACCATGAGAAAGGCCATATGAAAGGCCATGTTGCCTTACATTTGTCTTCAGGGCTTCTTTGAAGACAACCAGCCTGCCTACAGACACTGACTCCAAATCCTTACTTTCCTTTTATATATTCAGTTTTATTAGCTCAGATTTATACTCAAGCCCTTTTATTTCCCAATTCAAATGTTTCCAACTTAAAAATTTAACTTTAAAATTTTCTTTAATTCCAATGTTGACTTTTTCCTCTGTGGGTTATTTGCTTCTACAATTCTGTGTTCAAACTTGCAGAAGAGGTATAGTGGACATTAGTCCCGTGTGTGAGTTTTCTGTATTGACTACTATGTAAATGATTAAGTTTCATCCTGTGTTGCTACCTGTTTCATCTAGAAGTTATACCATAGTACAGTTTTTTTTTTTAGCTGCTTTCATCATGAAAATACAGGATTAATAGTAAGGTGTTTGCTAATCTTGTTATTAATTCCATCTCTATTATACTGCTTCTTTTTTAAAAGGCTATTTGTAGACACAGTGCTGTTAGTATATGTTTTTATTAGATGCCTATAAAGGCTTTTGCAAGATGAACTGCTAAAGGATTTTTCCTCTGCTGTCATATTTACACATAACTTACATGTGCACTTCGACTGTCCCAACACCCCCTCAATATTTATGAGGTTCTAAAACAAGTGTACTTTTGTTTAATTTAATTTGGTAGTTAGGTAATCACCAGCTACATAGACATATTAAATTATATGTGTTTGCCTTGTCATAGCAAGTATAAAATGTGGTGAATATTACAGTTTCTGGCTGGTAATTCAAACTTATAATGAGACCTATGGTTTACTGAGCAGTATAGTATTGTGCCCTGTACTCTCTATCTTATACAATGAATTTTTTCTCTTTAATCCATTGTAATTTCAGATAAAAATTATTAATTGTAATGACATGATTATATTTTTAATATTTATATACCCAAGCACAAAAGCCTAAACCATATTAGGAAATATATATGGAAGCCCATCTATGAAACTATATTGTTGTAGTGACTACTGTTTGATATTCCTCTTCCATTTAATATAAGATAGAATAAGCAATTTCCTATTGATGTGCAAGGCTCCAAAGTATTGTATCATTATAAATTAGAATCTAGTGTGAAAGTAAAATGAGTATTCAAAAATAGCTCTGGAGTTTTACATTTAAGTAGGTGACAGGATTTTAACTCTGTTTTCTCTTGGTAAGAAGGCTAAATTGGGTAATAAAAAGGTCTTCATTGAAATGACTTTCTCCTTATTTACAACCAGGTCTCTGATATTGTCCAGAAGTTCTAAGTATATTATCATAAAATGATATTTGTAAGCACTAGGTATCTCTAGAGGGTTCTTAAATTTGTGCCCAGTTGGTTTGCCAACTGAAAAAAATGGGTGGGAACTGCATTCTTCTGCCCAGATAATAAGTGAAATCATTTTCTGATCACAGACTTAGTGAAGATATTTGTCTCTCTAGAACAAACCAATGAGACAGAAATGAAAGAAATGGGAGGAAAGAGTCACTTTGTGGAAATGGATCATATGATAGTAGAGGCTGGCTGGTAAGATTTTCCTGGTAGAGATGAGTCCATAGTAGAGTTCAAGTCTATAGCCAGCCTAGAAGCACAGTCACGCTTCTGGGGAGAATTTAGTTTCTTTTCTTAAAGGTTTCATTCAGTTCACTGGATGAGAACAAGTACAAAATAGATGCTAAATAGTTTAACTCAATTCCATAGATTTGAGTATAAATAGCATAAAAATAAATACTACTATGAAAGCAATATTTGACTAAATGATGGTAAACCTGTATACTATTTAGTCAAGTTGATACACAAAATGAATCACAATACAGATAGCTACTTGATAGTCTTTAAGATATGTCAGTGGATATAATAGAAGATTTATAGAAAGCAAAATTCTTAAGTTCAAAAACTAAATCAGTGTTTGAATTTGCATAACAACTTGTTTATGCTACTTGCATATTATTCTAAAGTACAATTACAGAGTCTTTCTTGGGATACTGTTTCCCATGTACCCCTCACATTTCTTCATATCTCAGAATGAGACTTTCTATTAGTCAACTTTCATTGTTGAAAGCACAATTGCCCACTCTTATAAGAGTTTGACAAAATATGTTTATTCAGCTTATGGTTCTGAAGTTCTAAAATCAAGAACCTACATCTACTGAAAGCCTTCTTGTTGATTTCACAAGTCCCAGGAAGAGAGGCTAAGAATCACCAATGTAAAGACAAAGGCATAAAGGAATAGGCACTCCTTTTTATTCTTCCTCCTTAGGAAACCATATGTATTTGCTTATGAGGTTCCATGCTAATGCCTTTATCTAAGTCTAATGACTTTCAAAAGGTTTTATTCCTAATGGTCTAGTAGACTTTTACTTTTTTAATAACTCTCAACAGCATCCAAAGAGCAACACTGAAAGAACTCAAAATTGTAGCACAGATTTATTATGTTTTATTCTGACATATTCCACCAAGGATTTTTATATAGAAAAGAATATTGTAAAATTCAATTTACCGCCCTCACCCTTGTTGCATACAACAGACCTGTTTATAGTCTCCCAAAACTGACCTGGCTTAGGTACATTCAAAAGCTTATATATACCAGAAACATGACAAATATGTCTTCATTCATCTCTCACGTTTGCTTATTATAGCATGTTATACTATCCAACTCAGTGAAAGGTTGCCCATGCTGAAGAAACTTATCCTGAAATAAATCAGACAGTCTCTACAGCAATATATTTCATAATGACATTTACATGAGCCTTCCTAAAATGTTAAAGGCAATTTTAAAAACATTAATATGATAGAAATTTTAAATAATTTGAGTTTTACAATCTATGAAATTATATCAGTTATGTATATAATATCCAATTTCTTTACTGAGTATTGAAAACAAGTGTGGCTGCCTACTTACATATAAAAATGAATATTACATGACAACTGAAAAAGCTTTTGACCCAATTTTAGAAGAATGGGTTGTCTTTGCTTTCTATCACTTGTGCAATATTAACAATGATAACATTGGGAGGGATGGACTGTGAACTTTAGAGTGTGGACTCTCGGCGTTCTCTCTAGTATTCTAGTAAAGGATCTATTATTAGGGTAAATGTTTCATCCACATAACTTTCTTACATTTTAATGAGTCACAGGTATACTGGAGCAAGGACTATATTTTTCTTTTGGCAGTTGAATGTTATGAACTTTCATTGATTATAAATCAAATAGTTATGTTTAGAGAATTCATATTGGTATAAAGTACGCATCATCTGTTTTGAATACAGAACTCAAATGTCCACAAGATACTCCCTATCTCCTAATTAATAATTTCATTGAATGAGGATGAAAAATATAACAACAAAGTGCTTCCTTTAACAGTGCACATTTGTTGAGAAAGAATGAATTGTTGCTTCAGCTTTTTACCAATAAGAGAAAATTTCCAATTGCCCTTTTAGAGCCAGCTAAGAAACTGGAGATTGCTCTGTGAATAGGAGCACTTAGTGCTTTTGAGGCAGTTCTGGTTCCATTTCCAGATGGTAGTGATGACTCATTACCATCCAAAATTCTCCTTTCAAGGTATCAGGCATTATCTTCTGATCTCTAACTGCCTTGAGCATTAATGTGACACACATGCAAAACACTCATATGAATACAAAAAAAGTAAATAACTCATAAAACAAACAATATGTCTTTCATTTTCTTCACATAGGTTCTTAGATGATTTTGCTTATATCCTTAAATTCATCTCAAAAGTCCTAATTTTAAAAAGCATGATCCACAATGCCAACTTTACAAAGCCAGTCTAAGCTAAGAGACTTTTAGGCTTCTACTACTATGGCCCAATTAAAGCATTAAACTGCTTTCCTAATCCAAAGTCCCCAAATATACATATTTTTTTTTCAAACAAAGCATGGTCAGGCCTATCACATCAGTATTATAGTCCCTGGTACTAACTTCAGTTTTAGGGTTTCATTGCTGTGAAGAGACAACATGACCAAAATAATCAGGAAAACATTTAATTGGGCCTGACTTACAGTTTCAGAGATTCAGTTCATTATCATCAATGATGAGAAACATGCCAGTTTTCCAGTCAGATACAGTACTAGAAGAGCCAAAAGTTTTACATCACGATTCAAAAGCAGCCAGGAAGATGGTCTGGATCCTCCTGGACAGATTTGAACATATATATGAGATCTCAAAGCCATGCCTCCAGAGTGACACACTTCCTCTAACAAGGCTATACCTCCTCTACTAGGGCCATACTTCCTAATAGTGCTTACTTCCATAGGCCAAGCATATTCAAACAACCACAATTGGAAAATATTTTTCCAACCCTTTACTCTGAGATAGTATCTATTTTTGACGTTGTATGTAGCAGAAGGATGGATCTTGTTTTTGCATCCACTCTGTTATTCTGGATCTTTTGAGGGAGAGGGTGGAATTGAATTCACTGATATTAAGATATATCAGTGATTAATGAATCATAATTCTTGTTATTTTGTTGATGGTAGTTGTAGTATGTGTGTGTGTTTGTGTGTGTGTGTGTATGTGTGTTCTTTTAGCTTGCTTGAATAAAATTCTTTATTTCCTGTACTTTCATGGTTGTAGTAAACCGCCTTTGGTTGTAATTTTTATTCTAGCACCTTCTATAGGGCTGGATTTGCAAATAGCTAACACTTCTATTTTACTTTGCATGGGATATCTTGTCTTCTCTGTCTATGCTGATTGAAGATGTTGCTGAGTATAGTAGCCTTGGTTGGCATCTGTAGATCTCTTAGCATCTTCAAGACATGTGTCCAGGCCCTTCAGATGTTTAGAGACCCCATTGAGAAGGCAGTGTAATATTAATTGGTCTCCATTTACATGTTACTTGGTCATTTCTCTTGTATCTTTTAGTATTATTTCTTTGGTCTATAAATTTAGTGTTTTGATTACTATGTGGTAGAGGAGACTTCCTGGTTTTGTCCACTCTATTTAGTGTTCTGTAAGCTTCTTGTACCTTTATAGGGATCTCCTTCTTTAGGATAGGAAAAAATTTTTTTCTATGATTTGTTGAAAATATTTTCTGGGACTTTGAGCTTTTCCTTATTTTATTTCTAATCTTCTTAGGTTTGGTTCTTTCATAGTGTCCTAGATTTCCTAGATGTTTGTGTCAGGAACTTCTTATATTTAATATTTTTTGACTGATATTTCAATTTCTTCTATTGCATTTCAATGCTTGAGATTCTCTTTTTCCATCTCTTGCTTTCTGTTGGTGAGGTTTTCATCTGTGACTCTTGTCTACTTACTTAAATTTTCCATCTCCAGGAGTCTCTCTGTTTGAGTTTGTTTGCTTGTTTTCTTTTTGTCTCTCTTTTTTTATTTTCACAGTTTTATTCATTTCCTTCACCTGGTTGTATTTTCCTGGGTTTCTTTAAGGGATTTATTCAGTTTCCTTTTAAGAGCCTCTATCATCTTCTTAAGATTAATTTTAAGATTATTTTCTTGTGCTTTACCTATGTTGGAAAATCTGAGGCTTGCTGTAGTAGGATAGGTGGGTTCTGATGGTTGCAGATTGCCCTGGCTCTTGATTGTGTTCTTATGCTGGCCGCTAGGCACCTGGGTTTGAGGTAGTTATATGTTTAAATGATGATTTCTGATTCGTATTTGATGGATAGATATTTTTGCCTTGATTTCTGTTTCCTCTCTGGTGTTCTTGACTGAGTAGTCCATAATTCTGGTGACCAGCAATTCTTCAGGTCCAGTAGGATGCTTCTGCAGTTGTTTTTGGTGGTCTCTATTATCTCTGGAGTCTTTGCATGCTAGAGTTGCCTGTGAAGTTCTGGGGTTCTGGTTACTGGCATGGCCTCTGGGGTTCCAAGTTCCCATGTGGCCTCTGAGGTTCCTAGTTCTGGATTGGCCTCTCCTGAAGCAGGAGTCTTCTGATGGTATTATGGACCTAAGGTTCCTAATACCAGCATGGCCTCTTATAGAGGAAGGAGTCGTCTTCTGGTGTTGTGGGTTGTGATCTCATTATTATCTTAATAGGCTAGCTAGCTAAAGGAAAACCTATACTATTAATTATGAGTAATAAAACATAATTTATACAGAATTTACAACATACTAGACATTATTTTGAGATATATTCTCAAAAAAATTGAAGAAATGGAAAAATTAATAAACAAATAAAAAAGAATTTCACACACACACATATACTCATTCAATCCCCAAAAACATCTTTTAGATTAAGCATAGTCCTTGTGCTCTTATTTAAGTATAAGGGCATTATAGAAAAGATCAGTTAAGGAGCTTCCATAGTTCTTGGACTAGATAGGAAATGACAGTGTGGCTCACCACCCTAATCCTAACCACTTATAAATTACAGTTCAATTTCCAAACCAAAATGAAACAATTAGGCTACAATTCCTTTCAACTTATGCCTCTTTGAATTCAATTCCTCAGGACAGGAGCAGTAACTGTTTATCCCTAGTTATAACCTCAGGGCAGGCACTATTACTGCTTTTTCTCCTTAGATAGATCATTGTGGTGATTTATTTGCAATGTAAGTAAAGAAATTTTCATTTATAGAGTTATAGTGACAGCTCCTTGAGATAAAAACAAAAAAGTTATAAGTCATGGAACAAGAGTAAAATTTTAAAAATTAGAAGACTGTCCATCTTGACTTTTTTTTACTGAAATTGATTTCAAATAAAATATCATTCTAAAATTCATCCATAGAACATGATAAATAGAAAACAAACAGCTATTCTCCACTATGTTAGAATAGGAAAGTGTACAGATAAATCAAACATCAAAAAGTTATAGACAACATTAAACATTCTTCTAAGCATAGGGACACTTAATGTGTAAAGTTATTCTGGTGTCCTGAAGCGGCTTGGATAGTAAACTATGACCATATAAGTTTGCTTTGAAATGTTGACTTTCATTTTTGTAAAACAGAAGGTTTGAATTAGATAAACGAGTAAGTTTCCTAACAGTATTTCTCATACAATATTCCCTGGACCTTAAAATTTGCATACAAGCAGCAACATATATACTCAGTGGGTTTTTAAAAAGAGAGAGACCACATGGTGGTGAGGAATTGAATGGAGAAAATGAAGTCTGGCTTTCATCAGAACTCATATGAAATATATGAAATCTTCAATAAAAAGGTCAAATATGCAGAAGCATTGTAGATGTTCTTTGAAATTTCTGTTCATACATACACACTCATATTTTTAGGCTTTTATGCTCTTGTAATTTGTACTTTGTTTTACTCTGTAGAACACTTTCTTGGTTACAACATTCTAGTGTTCAATTAAAACAGCATATGATTCATTTGTGAACATGTACAACATTGTAATCTCTGTGATGACAGTGGGTCTATCATTTGTATGACAAGATATTTAAAATAAAAGTGAAAAATCTATAAATAGAGTTATATGGAAAATCATACTATAAAAGATCTTGGATTACAGTTTTTTTGTTTGTTTTTCTCTTTTGATTCCTTTCTTTCAGTCTTTGAGATACTTCATTAAACACATCAGCAGTGGTGGAAACTTATTTGATTTTTAATATTTAATATATATTTAGTTTCTTTCTTGCTTTTTACATTTTTATAGATCTGGATAATGTAGAAGGTATTGCAGTTGACTGGATTGGAAATAACCTTTATTGGACTAATGATGGTCACAGAAAAACCATTAATGTGGCCAGACTGGAAAAGGCTTCTCAGAGCCGGAAAACTCTGCTGGAGGGAGAAATGTCTCATCCAAGAGCAATTGTGGTAGATCCAGTCAACGGGTATGTAAGCCTGCTTCTCATGTTTCTTGTTTATATACATATATACATATATATAGATATGTATATATATGCATATATAAGTATATATGTATATGTATACATGCATATACATATATATGTATCAGTGGCAAATTTTCTTTAGATTCATTTGAATTGGTATATTCACATGGGAACAGAAGATAAAAGGAGTTATTTACTCAGGGAGTTCCTCTCCTAGAAAATCATTAGATAAAAACAGGAAAATGTGTTGAACTAAGTAAAATAGGCAATTATTTGTACATTTTTATACAGGATATGCTACTTAAAGATTTTGAGATAAGCGCTATTTAGACAACCTGACACGAGGACATGTAATCATTCAGTTAGAGACTCTATTGGTTAAACTTTTAAGTTAATCATATTTTAGGTATTGAGAACTAACATAGATTTTGTACACTTTGTTAAAGTAGTTACTATACTCCCGTGTGTGACAGTCACAGCAGTCTCTTGAATGGTCACTGTTCTTATTCTCCTTCCTCGAATGACAAAATAAGTGATCATAGATACCATTCCACTCAATTGCAAACAGAATGGTTAGATGTTAAACCCAGGGAGTCTGTCCGCAAAGTGTTTTTTACCCAGTGCATTTTATTCCTTTGTGTGAGTCTACAGTGATTTTACGTTCATTTATATTTCCATCTGGAAATATAACTTTATAGTTTTGTGTTACTTGGTCAGAATGAAATATTTTATGGAATAATTTGATTTTTCCTTCAGTCCCATGGCATGAACATAAAATCATATTTATAAAATATTAAAGAAATGTGAAAATTCCTACCAGAAATGCAACATTAAGTGAATAGATTGCATAGTTTTGGCTTCTGGTTTCCATATGAATATGTTCTTCCATGCCAAGAAAATATGATCACAAATGGATATTCTTTTGATCCAATGCATACATTAAAAATGAATAGGGTGTGAGATATCTATTGTAAGCTGAGACCACTGAAGTGCAGCTTCTAGAACTGTATGATTTGAAAATAACTTCAAATACAAGCATAGTACATCTTCCCAGGGAGTAGATGAATCACTGTCCGCATTTTCAACAGGATTAACTATACCTTAGTTCTGACATTTTCATGTTTGGCTTTCATAATTATCTGTTCTATTACTAAAATATCCATTTCATATTATCCAAATCTTCTGAAATCAAAATTTTCTTTGTGAAGATAAAGTGGTAAGAGAGAAGAAGACCATAATAGAGCTTTGTGTTTTATCTTCAATGTGAGGATAGATTTGGAGGTAGTACATTCACCTTCATTTAAAGAGCCTAATCTTAGTTCTATCTGAAAACTGGTTTGGAAAACATTGAGATTAGCCATGAAAATCTGAAACAATTTGGCCAACTGGTTATAAAAACATGTCTAGTAATAAAAGGAAACCCCAAAATTCATTCTAATATTTGAAACTTTATGTAAACTTTTTT
>JADRCC010091334.1:0-10912 GCA_019843855.1 Hylomyscus alleni
TGTGTGTGTGTGTGTGTGTGTGTGTGTGTGTGTGTGTGTGTCGATCTATGGAAGTGCATGTCTGCATTTTGCACAGCATATATGTACAGTATCCAGAGCATCCAGAAGTTTGTGGAAGTCTTCTACTTTCTGTGAAACCTGGATCTCTCTTCTGCTGTTCACTAATGCATATGGTAGGAAGCTGGTTTGGGAACATCTTGGGATTGTTCTTTCTGTACTCCACAAACCTCCACGTGAGCGCAGGAATTACAGATGTGCAATATTGCACCTAGCTTTTAAGTGGGTTCCATGGATTCAAACTCAGGCCCTTACGTGTGCCTGAAAGAAACCCATTGGTCTTTCTCCCCATCCCCAAACTGCTTTTATGTAGAAGTTAATCTTCTATATAAGGGTAAAGTGGAAAAGCTGGCCTTGGTAGCACTGCACTGAAGAGCTCACTGGCTGAACAACACAGATAACACCCGGGCCCAGACACAGGGATTTGAGTTGGCTAACTCCAACATCACATGCTATCTAGACTGTTGGGTGCGTGAAGGCGCTGATCCTGAAGAACCAAAGCTGCAGGATCTCCATGACACAGGGCAACGACGGACTAACTAACAGGAGCCCTGGTGAGGATCCATTATTTATAATGTAGCAGTAGCCCGATGCCTCGAATCAGATCAATGATCCATTACAACGAACATATTTAGGTAAAGATATTTTGGCAAAAGTGTTTACTATGTGACACACCATGAGATACTACAGCTTCCACAGTGAGATGCTTTTTATTTTCTGTTTTATTTATTTATGTTGTTAATTTTTTATTTTTTATTTTCTTTTAGAGGGTAGGCTGCAAGGGCAGATGGTAGGGATGAGTGCAAATGGGGTTCATGGTGTGAAATTCACAATAAATAAAAAGTAAAAGAAAGAGGTTTAAGAAAGAAATGAAGCTTCTTATTATATAAATAGAGAATGATTATCAGGAAATAGATGCCAGCAAGTGCTGGCTGACATTAACCTGATATAGCTGTCTCCTGAGAGGTTCTTCCAGTTCCCAACTAATACAAAAGTAGAGGCTCACAGCTATCCATTGGACTGAGCACAGGGTCCCCAATGAAGGTGTTAGAGAAAGGACCCAAGGAGCTGAAGGGTTTTCAGCCCCTTAGGCGGAACAACAATATGAACTAACTAGTATCCTCAGAGCTCCCAGGGACTAAACCACCAACCAAGTAGTACACATGGTGGTACTCATGGCTCCAGCTGCATATGTATCAGAGGATGGCCTAGTCGGTCATCAATGGTAGGAGAGACCTTTGATTCTGTGGAGGTTCTATGCCCCAGTGTAGGTGAATGCCAGGGCCAGGAAGTGGGAGAGGGTGGGTTGATGAGTAGGCTGAAGGGGGAGGGAACAGAGGTTTTATTCAGAGGGGAAACTGGGAAAGGGAGTATCATTTGAAATGTAAATAAAGAAAATATCAAATAAAAAAAGAAAAATAAATAATTTCAGAATTGTAGTTTTTGGGACCTTTCTTAAAGGGCATGAAATTTAAGAGTAATGAATATATAAGCCAATTACTTAACAACAATTATAGGATATTGAAATTCTTTGTTATCCTTAGAAACTTAATTTAAGTGATAAAACATTTCTATATTTATATTTGATTTATATGAAGGTTTTGTCTATATGTATGTGTGTACAGCATGTGCATGACTTGTGCCTGTAATGGTCAGAAGGCACCTGATACCCAGGAACTGGAGTTACAGATTGTATGAGCCATCTGATGGTTGGCAATCAAAGACTGATCCTCCACAAGATCAATTTAACAGCCCAGCAATCTCTCTAGCTTCTTGTGTGATGAATGGTTTTACTACGATGTTTCTGTGTGCAGACTTTTCTTTGCATGCACTTGGACATAATCCTTTGGGATTCTTCTCTCACAGAGTACAAGCAAAATAGCTATGTTCTACAGTTGACTGGAAGGTCCACTAGTGCAGGAATCAATCCAGAGTTTCCTATAAAAAGACTGACTTTCAGAACATAGAATATGAATTTTATAAATATTAGTGATTTGTTTTTTTCTTCCAAACCATACATGTCCTACTGCAAGATAAACATTTTCAATAGCATGTATGTGGATTGCTTGGTAGAGGCAAATATGTTTTTTTGTTTATATACAGTGTTTATGACTTGATAGAAGAGTTTTGTCTTCTTGTACTTATTGGGTATGATAAATAGTTCTAAATTTCTCTTGTTTACTGGAGATGTTTATATCCTGGTGATAAAAAAAAATACATGTGCCTAGTTTAGAAATGAGCCACTGGTCACATACTTTAAAATTGAACTATTCCTAGAAACATTTTTATAAAAATATCCATTATTCTTCACAGATTAAGCTTGAATGTTCCCTTCCTTACAGAGTAGGGATTAATCATTCAACCTGTCTATTAAACAAGCTGAAGGATCTATATGTCACACAGTGCTAATGTGGTATTCACCTTTGCCTTTCTAAACCATATCCCATTAGAGAGATCTTGTGTTCCAGTGTATATTGGGACTTCTTCCAAAACGAATGAAAGAAAAGAAATGACTAGTAATAATTAGCATTCTGAAACGGAATTTGCAGCAAGGCAAATAGTCTGGCTTTGGTGATTGCAAATGACACTTTGCAGACTTCTTTTTGGTCACTGTTAACATAGAGTCTAGTTAACAGAGTTTTATATAAAAGTTCTAGACAGGAGAATGTGAGAGAAGCCTGTTGTTTCTAGTCCTAGAGTTGTGAGTGCCAGGGAGGAGAGACTGAGAAAGAATGGATAAGATGCCTCCTTTCCCTGAGAAAAGACATCACCAGAGACACTGAGAGGCAATAAATGCCATGTGCTGTTCTCTCATTTGAGACTCTGAGCAAATAGGGACTTCTCTTTCTTTCTTGTATTACAGTGGCTAGTCCTTGACTACAATGGTAATTTTAAAGGCATACACTACCCTGACATTTTATTTTTCCACCTCACTCTTACCTTTTCCTGTATATTACAGGTCCCAGAGCAGTGAGTTTGGCTGGCCAGTTGCCAACAGGAGGAAGTGATGTCTTTCTGTGGTGGACCACCTAGGCTGATACAAAGCTTAGTGTTTATAGCTACAATCTGAGCACAAGTGAGCCTGAAGTTGCTCAGGTGAAACACTGGCACATTATAGAAGACAAAAAAGCATTTCATCACGTTCTGGCTTCAACTGAATTGCTGAGGACTCTATAACACGTAGAATCCATGACTATAGAGTATCACCAGGACATGGACAAGTCCAGGTGACAGCATTTGGGCACCTGCTGCTCAGCAATTTTTTCTCTTACTTAGATGCCCAATTGAGATGCATCTGCGATGAAGGCGTTGTACAAAAGTGAGAGAAACCTGAGAAACAAGAAAGATTTCTACAGTTACTCAATGTTGTCAATCATTTCTTTTGTTATGTAATTTTATACTAGATTAGACATCATTCTTTACTAAACACCAGGCAGGGGATGGTGAGGGAGGCATAATGATGGGACAAAAATACAGACAGAAATAAAGAAATAGGTGACCTCACTTCATCTATGGGTTCTTCCCACATTATTTTGTAAGAATATTTATTTATCTTTTCACTAGACTTCTAGGTCAGTCAGACAGCTATAGCTTTGACGGCTTATGTTATTTTTCTCATCTTATTCCATGCTGAGGACCAAGATTCAGGGGCCTGGCTAGGCTGGTGACAGTTAAAAATATTCTACTTGTCACGCAAATGATCCTCGTTATTATGTCTTTGTATGACTCTTTCTTTATGGGTGTACATATCTGAGTTATCATTCTTGTTTGGTTTGAATATGCTTGGTCCATGAAAAGTGACACTGTTAGGAGGTGTGAACTTGTTGGAAGAAGTGTGACACTGTGGAGGTGGACTTTGAGATCCTTTGCTCAGGCTCTACCTCATGCAGAAGAGACCTTCCCTTCTCTTGGCTGCCTTTGGAAAAGAGTCTCCTTTTGGCGAGCTTCAGATCGAGATGCAGAACTTTTGGCTCCTCCAGCACCATGATTGCCTGCAGGCTGCCAAGCTTCCTGCCATGATGATAATGGACTGAACCTCTGAAGACGCAAGTCAGCTCCCATGGAATGTTTTCTTTCATAAAAGTTGCCATGCCATGGTGTCTCTTCATAGCAATGGAAACCCTAAGACAGTCCTTAACTATGTACAAGACCTATTGAACTGGAACATTATTTAATCTTAATTGTTTCCTCAGAGTTCTTGTCACTAGAGGTAGACCTATTAACTAGGGCTTGAACATACAAATGTTGGAACTATACAATTCAGTCAGTCATGTGCACATAATTATATTAGCTATACAAAGATGAGAATCTAATATATTCCTTTAAACATGGTGATTGACACAGACTGGATATTTAATAAATGATGACTAGTTACCAAAGAAAGTAATATAATCATAAAGTATAATACAATATAGGTAATCTAGGGCACACATTTTGATATAGTGGGTTAAAGCCCTGTTTCACCTATTATACAAACCTAGTTTCTATATCTGTAAGCCAATGCTTACAGATATAGAAACTAGGTTAAAAGATTAAATGAGTGTCTGATAAATGAAAATGTTAAAAGATTAAATGAGTGTCTGATAAATGATTAACTCCTTCTAAATGTTACTTCTGATCAATATTTAACTATACTCTCTTCATTTAGCCTACTTTCATTTGCCTAACAGCCAAAGCCCCACCTTTCTTGTGTGATAAGCAGGACCAGAGCATGCTGGGAAAGTATTCTCTTGGGCTTGTTTCTGTGTGCTTGGTGGTGATATTTTGGCTCTCATGATAGTAATATTTTTAGTGTTTTCAGGAAAAGTTAGGCTAAATTAATTTTAGAACTGACCCACTTACATATTGTTTCCTTTACTTTAGAATACGGCAGCTCAACAGCTAACTTAGAAAATTTACAAACTTTAATATGGCTTATATGGGGCAAACCACTCTAGAAATAGGACCAAGTGGCCCAAGAGCAAGCAGTTGCTTGATAGATTCAAAATCAGTTCTTAACCCTTGTTCTTCTTCCTGTGTTTCAGAAGTTTGGAGGGTAAGAAGGAGTGGTTTATTCTATTTGGTGTGAGTGTGTGTGTTTGTATGTGTGTGTGTGTGTGTGTGTGTGTGTGTGTGCGTGTGTGTGTGAGTGTGAAAGAGAGAAAGAGAGAGAGAGAGAGAGGGGAAGAGAGGAAGAGGAATATATGTCAAAAAGTCAATTAAATAAACAGAATTAGAGCAACTTTCAATTACACTGAACTATTTTCACTTGCTAAATTTAGGTTATTAAACTTGGATTAGTTTACAAGCTCTCGCAAGAATTCATTATTAGGGCTGTAGAGAGGATTCAGTGGTCAAGAGCACTTGCTGCCTTTGTGAAGAATTGAAGTCTTGCTGCAGAAACTGCTACGTTATTTTTTTTATCCATCTGTAATTCCAGTGCTAGGGTGTATGATGATCTCTTGTGGCCTCCTCAGGCACCAGGAGCTCATGCGAAACGCATGAATACTTTCATGCAGACACTCATACACATAAAGTAAAAATAAATAATTCTTTATAAAAATAAATAAATTATTAAAGCTAATTTGAACTGAAATAAAATTTTTCTCAACTCTAATGAACTTAGTTTTGGACCTTCAAATATCCTTTTAATCACTCAATACATCGTAGTTTCTTGGCTTTTCTCATTCTCATTTTAATTTTCATTTTTGGACTCAAAACTCACCTTTATCTGAGTATTTCTTGCAATTTTGCATATGGAGCCACATAGCAGATGCTAGAAAAACACAACCGTGATGATTTAATCATCTCCACCTTCCTTTTATGGAAGATTCTCTTAATGCATCTTTTTCTATGGAGGTGGACTACAGATTAAATTTTCTTGAATAGTGTCTAGGGAGACCTGTTAGTTGTAGTTGGCATAAGAATGAAACCTAGTTGACATTCTGACTTTTACCTCTCCATAAAGATCAGGCAGAAAACTAAACAAATTAAAACTAAAAGTGTTGCCCAAGCTTTACTTGAATATGTGCTCACATATGAAGATTTGGAGCCAGGAACATCAGATGAGAGAGAAAATGTGATGTTTTATTCCTTGGTCAGATTTATCTCACTCAATATGTTCTTTGTTCAACTCATTTACCCATAACGTTTATGATTTTACTTGCATTTACAGGAGAATAGCCATGTATAGTGACTATGTACCATATTTTTACTATGCATTTGTCAGTGGAAGAAGATCCAGCTTGTTTCCATTTCTTAGCTATTATGAACAGGGAAACATTGAACATGGTTGAGCAAGTTTCTACCAAGGAGGATGTTGAGTTAATTGGGAATACAGCAAGGAGTGGTTACAGCTGGGAAATATAGTAGATTTAGTTTTAATTTTTGTTGTTGCTGTTGTTGTTTTATAGGAATTCTCCACACTGACTTCCATGGTAGCTTCACTGGTTTGAAATTTTACCTACAGTGTTAGAGGGATCTCTTTTCTCCAAGTGCCCTCCAGAAATTGTTGTTGACTGTTTTGTTGATCTTTGTCATTCTGACTGGTATATGATGAAATCTTAAAGTTATTTTTAAATTTCATTTCCCTAATTTTTAGGGATAATGAAAATTTTTGAGATTTTTTTTAGATATTTTCTTTATTTACATGTAATATAATTTCTCTTTTCCCAGTTTCCCCTCCAACAAACAAACAAACAAACAAAAACAACAAGAACAAATCCCTGTTGCCTCCCCCCTCCCCATGCCTGCCACCCTACCCTCTCCCACTTATTGGCCCTGGCATTCCCCTACAGAACTCTCCATTCAGACCCACTTTTTTAAAGTGGGTCATTTTCTTTTTTGACCTTGTTTTTTGAATGTTTTTAAAAAATATATCATCGGTAGTTACCCTCTGTCAGGTGTATAGAAATACAGCCCTTGCCACCTTCTTAACTGATGCTTCTCCCTTTGTGGAGTACACCAAACAAAACTATTTATGGACAAAGTTGTCACCTACACTAATCAGGGGCAGAGTTGTTCTTTATTTTTATTATTACTTAAACAATTCAACATAACTGTTATTAATGCTA
This sequence comes from Hylomyscus alleni, assembly GCA_019843855.1. Classification (NCBI taxonomy): domain Eukaryota; kingdom Metazoa; phylum Chordata; class Mammalia; order Rodentia; family Muridae; genus Hylomyscus; species Hylomyscus alleni. Next base: position 7,110 of record JADRCC010091334.1, read on the forward strand.
AGTTTATGTAATATTTCATATAAGTAATTTGTGATGTATTTATATATAGTTGACCATCTGGATAAGCTACATGTAAACACTAAAACTGCTGATTTTAATATCCAGAAGGATCATGAAACCAAAACTCCAAGTTATTAAGGGTTGGCTATATTGTTAAAAGATATCCTATTTTAGTGTGCAAAACCCAGGTAGTTCCTGTCAATATTTGATAAAACCAAATCAGTGAAATATTATATTATAAATAATATAAAGCATTATGAGTTCATAATTTTGTCACTTTTTAAGTTATTAAATGTAATGGACTACCCTTATTTTGATGAATTTATTCACTGCAATATGAAATAATCTTAAGATGTTAGTTCATACCCACTGTAGAACTTAGTTTGACTGCTATATTAGATTGTGGAATTCTCTTCATCTTCATTCTCTTTCCCTCATTTCCACTGCATTTGTGATGATTATAATATCCTTCCAAGTTGCTTTAGGCTTTTAGTGCATCATAAGTAAATGGACTAATTTTGAAAGTTGGATGGTATTAATTTCTATGTTTATGTGCATAAAAATGTTATCTTTTTCTATACTTCAGGAAATAGTTTGAGGATGAGGGCTGCTTGACATGAACACACACACACACACACACACACACACACACACACACACATATACATATACATATATATGCCCCTCATGAAAACACCAGAGTGCACATCCTTCTGGTAGTACCCTTGGGAGTGAGTTGAATCAGTAGCATAGTCTACAATGATACTGTGACAGTGTGGGAAAGGTCTGAGTGTTGTGTTATCCCTTTAACGATGTGGAGATGTCCACAGAGACAATGAGCTACTTTCTTCAGTAAGTGGTCTCCATACATGCTACCCTACTAATGGGCGATGGAAATTTAAAAGTAATAGGATATTTCATAGTAATCACACCAAGAAAGAATGTGACTGTACATTTAAGAATTATTTATTGGCAAATAATATTTCCATGTCAAAAAGTTATAAGAATATGCCTTTTATAAAATTCATATGTAGAGAAAATAACAATGATAATTTAGGAATGACTTATTTTTACTTAAAATTTCCTTTATAGAAAATAGCATTGTTTCAGTTGACCATTTACTGAATGAAAAATAATGTTGCTGTCTGTTAATACAAAATACTGATTTCTGAACATATCTTGACTTTACTTATTTTTCCTAAATTGAAGAGACATTATGTGTGACAATACTCTGATTGGATTTGGTTTTGAAATTAATTTATTTTCCTTTCTATCCAACTTAAGGTAAGTTACAAAAGAAGACACTTGGGTTTCTAACATTTTGCTAAATAGTGACTATGGTCAAAACAGTTGCAGTTACATTTGTGCTTAACAATAGTGTTGACTTGATGTCTGAATATGAGGCACATTTTAACAAGAGCTGGTCTATTGCAGAACGAATGCTTTAAGCATGAGTACATAGTTACTAAAATTTATTGGATATTTGTAAAGAATTTTATGTAAAAATATTCACCTCATTCTTTTTCCTGTAGACTGAAATATTTAGCAGTAATGATGATGAAAATATTTAGAGATAAATACATTTCAACACAAAATAAGAATCTATGGTTTCAAAACAGAGGTATCAAAAATTAAAATCACCCCTCACCTACAAATCTGTTTGCAATTTCAAGCTGTTTTCACTGGAGCATAGAGGTCTGGTTGGGTCAGGGGTGGGGACATCCTCTTGGAGTTGGGGGAGGGGAGAAGGAAGGAGGTATGGGATGTAGAACAGTTGGAGGGTAGACCGGTAGGGGAATAAAATCTAGAGTGTAAAAAAAAGAAAATTAATAATAATAATAATAATAATAATAATAATAATAATAATAATGAAATCATATTTCACTTCTCTCTGAAAGAATCAGCATCTCTTTCATCGCTTATCACTCTCAGAAAACTAACATCCCATAAGTTCTCAATTTCATGTTTTTATCCCTCTTTAAAACATAAAACTGGGCTGGAAAGATAGCAAAAAAGCTTTTGCTATCATGCCTGATAACTGAGTCCCACCTGGAGTCCACATGGTGAAAGCAGAAAGCTAACTCCCACAAAGCTGTCCTTTGACCTGCACTCATTCGTCCTGCCACCCACACACTGGTGAGCATATGCCTACATAATAATTTTTTTTAAATAGAAAATTTAAAAGAAAACTCTTGCCTTATTTTAAAATTTTAATTTTGTTTATTAGAATTCTGTGAATGATGAATATGCATGAGAGGGCCATGTTCATATACTATACCAAGCTGGCTCTACAAGTGCTTTACATCTGAGCCATCTCCCTGGCCTTTATACTAGCTCTACATTTCTATTTGCTTGTTTTGGATAATTCTTCAAATGCTTCTTCAGGTAAGCGAACCGAATATTTCCAGGGCTGAATGATAACCCAAACCTCTTGATCCCCAGTATCTACTTCGCTCTAAATTTAGGCCTGCCTCGCTTTTAGTCATTCTGTTCATCTTGTCTTTGTTCATAGGAGGAATTTAGAACTCTCCCTAAAGAGCTTACAGGGAGTCTATATACACGGAGCGGAGCATGCCTGCCACATGCTGGGCAGATAGAATCCACTGTAATTATTCCTACTTTGTAAGGGCTGAAACTTAGATGCTGAAAAGTTAAGCCACTTGTGAGGAGCCAGACATAAGCAAGCATTCTCTGAGATGGAGATAGAAACCTTTAATCAAGAAGAGGTTAAAATGTCAGGATTCCAAATCTGAAATAGATGGTCTGAAATGGAAGATTCTCAAGAGAGAATAATTAAAGGAGTTGACGCCTCATTGTCTTTAACGATATTCCTCACTGTTCCATCAAAGCATTGAATAGGTAAGAGGTGAGCAGTAAGTTTCAAGCTGATCTTTTATGTGGCAAGATAATTTATACACAAAGCTCACAGGGGTGATGTGTAAAGAAAATTCACCTGTCTGGCAGCCATGTTTCAGGTTTTAGCATCAGGTGAACAAAAGAACCCACACGACGACTGTAATCCAGTTTCCTTTTACAGAATTTGCTGTATGGAACCACAGACCTTGCATGACGTATAATGTGTGGGTTTGAGTTTTAGAAATAGACTGATATGTTGCTTCTGAATTTCAGAGTAGATAAACATAACTGTATTCATATTCACCTATGCTCATAATACTTAACCTGTAATGTCATAAGATAGATACATATTTAAGAAGGTAGAAGAAAATTGGACAAATAGCCTCAGGCAAAGTTTTAGAGAATTACTGCCACATTTGGGAAGTTCTGCATGGGAACACTTACAGAGCTTCTTTTCTTCACTGATTGGGTTATATCAACCTCCTGGCAGAAGAAAGAATGCCGTTACTAAACTTAAAACCTTTTCAACTCAATAGAAGCAGTACTTATTTACCACATCCTCTCTAATGGTTCTAATTTCAAAATAGCAGTTTTAAAGGACTGGTTCTCTGATATCTTCATACTTCATATAAAAATATACCAGAAAATTATTTGTCCACTTGTCTTCCCCTTTAAATACTTTTGAAATGTTGATGCAAAACAATGTACCCAAATCCAATAGAGATCATGTTGTGAGATATGAACCTCATTTATTAGAAATCTTTGGTGGCTGTTAATAAAGTCTTGCTATTGTTCTTGGCTAAGCTCCAGAACTCAGCAGTAAGAGTCTTTTGCTGAACACATGTTTAAGTCAAAGAACATGAAGACATCAAGCCGATACTGTCGTGGAAGCTTTATTATTACTAGCTTACATAGTCTTGGAAGCTCCTAGATTTAAAAAAAAAAAA